>JAQBSW010003228.1:35000-86833 GCA_029291075.1 Eudiplozoon nipponicum
AGCGTTAATGAAACATTAAATAAAATCTTATATTTAAGTAAAACTTATTCGCGTAAATATGGAAGACAAACTGAGACTCTTTCAGAAGGCGGTATCTCTTTACAGCACTGGAAAAGTAAGACCATATTTCAATACTTCATATGAGACCTGTTCATTTAAAATTTGTTCCACAAGGAAAATTTACCTTTATATTAAGTTAAGCTAGTCGTGCTCTTATTTTTAAATAAATATTTCGTTCAAGAGACAACTTAACAAAAAATGTAATTTGTTTTCTTTCCACTTATTAGGAAAGAATAAAAGTTTCATTCAACAAAATAAATTCTCTTCCGAACATTAATATTGAAAAGTCCTGCAGTCCAAACTATTTGAAACAATCGACAAAACACCTTAATAGTGCGTATATACATAAAAATTCTACTGTAGTTTATTTTTAACAAGGGAAAAACAAAACAATATTAGCATTTAAATGAAAAAGTTGCACCTAGCAATGATTTGGTCACAAAAATTGCGGAAAATAGTTGATTATTCAAAATTATATTTTGTGTAAGGCTTAATGACAAAAAATGAGGAATGGTTGAAAAATCACGAATCTCTCAAACACAAAAGCATCAAAACACATAGATTAACACCAGAGTATGAAAACGACATTACAACAATTCTTTAATTTGTGAATTTAACATTTGCCTAAATCTAACTCGAGTCCCAGTTTCAGATTATACACATCTCAAGTCGGAAGCTCCTCTGTCCTAAAACTTCCGACTTAAAATAATAATCTAAACAGTTGCTTTTTATTAAATCACGATAAGGCTGTTTTTAATTCATTAACAAAGAATTTAGAAATGGATTTTCATTAATCACATATAAAACGAAGCCAACGATTTATAAATAAATATGTGTATATATTTATCAACTTTTTCCTTTTTTTTCGCCTCAAATTGTGGAGAGGAATGAGTAAGACAATAAAATATGCAACGTTTCATTATAAATATGCTTGTTTCGAATTATTATTGATAAAAAAATAAAAATACTACTACAACTACTATTACTACTTCACTATTACTATTACTATTAATTATACTAATATTACTACATATAATAATAATAATAATAATAATAATAATAATAAACTGAAATTCTTCTACTACTACTAATAATAATAAAAAAATAATAGAAATAATAATAATAATAATAATAATAATTATTATTATTATTATTATTATTATTATTATATTTTTTAGAAGCCAAATAATGAAAATAACCTACTACCGCATGTCTAACGAAAGAGTATTCCTGAACCCCTATTACGTGAGGCTGAATTTGCCCATGACTTAGTGTGATTAAACTCAGCTAAAATTCCGAATCATAACACCGACATGAAGCGATAACCTGAAAATATATATTTAAATATATTTTGCGCCAACTTGTTTTCTTTATTCTTACACGCCAGTAACAACACTATTAACTTTATTAGAACATACACGACGAAAATGCACGTATGCCTAAACGAGTAATTAATAATATGATAATTTTTGCGGCAATATTGAAATTTTTAGTAATAAATTACCCATAAGGTATGTATTAGGTGTTGCGGACCTAGTTACAAATTAGTTCAGTTGTGACAAGAAGGATAAACCAAAGGCATGAACAGAAAGTATAATCTAATGCACATTCGTTTCTGTGCGTACTGGCGACTCATCAGTAGGAGCCGGTATTACGCCCTTTAACCACTATATATTTTGGTCAAGAATGTGGGATAATAGGACGGTACAATCTCCGCAACAAACAGTATTTAACTGTTAAATTACCCAGAAGTTTAAAAATGATATCAATATTTAACCTGTAGAAAATGCCGTCTTTACGAAATCAATGATTGGATTAGTAAGGAGAACAACAATATGAATAAAATGTTTAGACTTTAAGTAAATTCCAGACATTTTTCGATTAGCTGCACGATATCGCTAAAATATCTGCAGTTAAATTTCCTACGAATTTTTGTACGTACTTAAAAACATACAAGTTAGAGAACAGCGGCTTTCAAGAAACGTTTAGTGTTTGTGCTGTGTAATATCGGACAAAAGTAGAATCTACACCGTCGATCACGTGTATTATGTATAATTAAATGATCATGTAGCATTCGTGAGTCGTGCAGACACTCTTTTAATCAGGGCGTTGATGAGTAAACTTTGCAGATTCATGGACAGTTTATTATCAAATAAGGTTATTTCACGACACTAGAATTCATCTTTTTTCGATTATTTTCAATAAAATCGTCAATAAAACAGAAAGGGTAGATTAATACGCTTTTTATTACTGTGTAAAAGAAAGATATTTTCCTTTAAAACTATATTTAGCACAAAAAAATAAATATACGACCACTATTGAAAACACGTTGTGGGTCCCGCAAACCACTTAAGTGACTGTGTTTTATTTTTAAAAATGTGGAAATATTAAAATTATCTGCTAGTTAAACCTACTGTCATATTGGACTTTCCATGATTGTCTTAACGGCACGACAGTAGATTGACAAACGAGAACCACACTGTAATCATTGGGGAGTATTTTTATAAGCTGAAAAACCTCTTTGCATTACTAGTTTTTTCATATGCATTATTCTCGACCTTATTGCCAGCTGCACAAGTTCTATGCGGACACTTTTATATGGTAAATTGTGTTTTCGATTCAAGAGGCTGTTTACTTTAATACAATAATGTCACCTGAGACATAAAATATGAGTTTGCCTCATCCAAACTAATTCGTAGGATATTAGGTCTTCCAATAATCCTAGTAATATCTGCCAACTTTACCTACAAAGTAAAAATGGATTAGAAGATATTTATCCAGTATGAAGGTTCTGTCATAGGTATGATATTTTTCAATCCATTGTGAAGCATAGATAAGCTAGAAAACGAAGGAAATTCAAAATTCAAAATTTCATCTTACCAACGCAGTATTTACGATTAATATCAAATAGGCCTTCGCATAGAGGAGCAAGTATAGTTCTTGGTGTCTGAGAAGCTGGGATAAAGTGGTTCTGCGTTGATTGTGGTGCGAAGGGTGTCATATTTGACTGTTTCATGCCGTTCACGTTGATAGCGATATCTTTTGAATTTGAATAACGCGGCAGGAAAGACCATGTGATGTGACCTTGAGGATTCGCTCTCACTCGGCATACTAGAATTGTGTTTAGTCCAACTGCCTGCTGAATACGTTCATTGGACATGCTTATACTGGGAGGATCTGTATATATTTGAAAAGTACATTAGTAAACTTTTATATATATAACACTTATTAATACTATTACTTTAAAAATATTATTATTAGTTCTACTACTACTACTACTAGAACTATTATTGTTATTGTTAACACGTATATTATTATAATTATTCTTATAAAAATTATTATTATGAATCAATGGATGAGATAGTGGATGAGAAATAAAAATTAAAGCATAATATTAAATTGAAATGACCAAGCTGCTAGGCAAATAAATAAAATATTTCTTTAAATCAAGTTTGGGTGCTTGAAGTAACCACCAATCACATTGTATTCGACCAGTAGTCGAAAAACATAGCGAAACTATCGGTAGTCACATGTAATGTCGCGTTTCAACTTTCCATGATCAGCATCAGAGTACAACGACAAACTGACTCGCAAGGATCAAGCTACAATGAACATATATATAATATTATTATATATATATATATATATATATATATATATATATATATATATATATATATATAAAGCAAAATTAGATGCTTGATTTGAAGAATGGTTATAACTACCTGCTAGTAAGATTACCGTTGTACTCTGATGATGATCATGGAAGGTCGAAACGTGTCATTACATGTGCTGTGTTTGACGACTGTTTAAATGCAATGTGATTGGTGTGTACATCGAACTCGCAAACTTGATTTAAGGAATTGATACCAGTACCCGCGCAATCACTGATTTTTTATTTGTATAAACCAAATTAAATATTTATTAGAAATGTAGCCTCACTACATATGTTTGATGGTTGACTTCAAGAAATATCCGGAATGCTTGGTAAACGTTTAAAAGTAAAACCGAATCCAGCACAACGCTGTAGTAAATGAGTCTAAATAACTGCATCAGGAATTCCTCCTGTTGCCCATAGTGGAAATTGTCAACATTAAAAAACACCAGCCGACCAAAATTGTTTTATAAATAATTCATCCAGTGATATGTCTAATTAGTTAATACAAAACCATACACACTCTGTAATGGACTTCGTCGAGATGGTAGACGAACTTCAAATATTTTCCATGTATTCACAGAATTTATGATCATTGGTTAAAAATATAATGCTACTATCCTCTGTGGTCTGAAAGTAATGCCTTTCTAGATTTTCTCAAATATGCTAATTACATTAAAGGTGACATTAAAGTAAACGCTATATTCTAAAAGAGATATTTATAAATGTCGACAGTTTCGTAATATTAATGGCGTGGCCATTGTAAGCTATTTGCACTCTCTCAAGCTTATGCATATGTATACGTTGTAACAATTATGTGGATTATCTCATTTTTTATTTAATAAAATCAAACCAAAAACTAAATCCCTAAATATGACCATTATATCGATCAAAACATAAATTTAACATTATAGTTATAAAAATGAAACTCTCTATCTTGCATGTAAATGCAACTCGAGAGGAATATAAACATTTTTCGAGGGTAATACACAGGAAATTTTACTTAATCCGAACAATATATTGATTATGATATCTCACGAATAAGTTCACGGGTGTGCCTTTTTTCTCATCAATTTAATCATCTTTGTCTTATAAATTCTTTAATAAATATTTCATACCGAATTAACGAACGCTCAGAAACTGGAAAAAACATGACACCAAAATTCTCATGAAGCTGCATAGTTCATTTCAGGAAACAATAAAAGGCGCATCTAAATGACCAAAATGTAAATTCGCATGGCACTTACTTAAAAAAACTATAACTTCATAATTATTTGTGTCATAGACAATACAATTATTTCACCATCTCTATTACGATTTAATATTTATCGTTGTATTCAATATAAAAAATCGAAACAAACAACGATCAATGAGTTTTAGCAAGTTGAATAGATCAAAGATATTAAAATATGGGTTCATATGGAGTAAATATATCAATGACTTTTTTATTGTATAGTCGATTAAGCGTAACACAACCATTTAAAACGTAATTAAATTGTTTTATTTTTTGTCTAGTTATTGGGATTTAAGCGAAAAGTGCTACACTTATTACTTTTATTGATACCACATTCTTAAAGAATGTTGGCCTTTAGAAATTTGTGCACCGCTTCCAATAAATCCATTGAAAAAGACAAGCAACTTTTTGTTTATCTATAAAAGTTTTTACGCTAAATTCTCACAAAAACACAAATGCATAAGCAGGTAATGGCTCCAGAAATAACCAGACAGAAAAACGCGAACAGACCAGAAACCAAGAAAATCGAGTTTAATGGTCACTATATTGATTAGATCAGAAAATTCACTACACAGAAAATTTAGCATCAGTATTTCGATCAAAAAATGTAAGTATCCATATAGATATATATATATATACATAGATATATGTATATAATCGATCTATACGTAAAATAAAACAGATTTAACGAAGAAAATTTATTTTATATATATGGACTTGTATATTTTGCATCAAATAATACTCAGCATACCATTAATTTCGCATGACTTAAAAAATTAGTATCAATTGTTTTCTGAAAATAAGTAGATTTCAATAAATTTTGTTTTATTACTTCAAAGAAGCTTAGAATGTATGCTCTGTTAACTCAATGCAGATTATAAATCACAAACACTTAGGAAGAATAAATTACTTCTGAAACAAATCATGTTAAAAATGACATTTATATATAGTTCCATAAAGGAAAAATTACAAATCATAATATTATTAATTATGTTTGTGTGATATCTTTATTGAATATTGAAATAAGTGAAATTGAGACAGTTGAATCCTGACCAATTTCGTCTGAATGAAATGCTAACAATTATTTGCCGTAAATCTATGAACATATCTGTGAACGAGGCAGGATTACTTATTAAATAACGATCGAATCCAAACTCATGAGAGGTTTAACCAGATAACACACAAAACAAGTTCTCCAAATTGCTAATACAGCACGTATCCTAGGCCAAGACGCCAGCAAAAATTTCATTTCCTTTCTATTATATATATATGGCATTTAAACAACAATTAAAACCACATTGAACGCAAGAAAGGAGAATTGATCAACATAAAGAATATTAATCTACTACAAAGCTATAATCAAATTGCCACTAAATACTGATCGATGCCATAACATGACAATTTTAAGTGGCGTTCATAAAACCGCTGAGCATTCATTGTATTTAATTTATTAAATAAGTATTTCCATGAACAATCTTTCATCAAAACTCTGCAATATGAGACATGTTCGCCACAAATTAGTTCAGTTGTGACCAGAAAGATAAACCAAAGACAGCATGAACGGAAAGTATAATGTCATGTACATTCGTTTCGTGCTTACTGGCGACTCATCAGTAGGAGCCGGTATTACGCCCTTTAACCAATATATATTTTGGTAAAAAATGTGGGATAATAGGACGGTACAATCTCCTTGACGAATGCGTAAACCTGCAGCAGAGTAGCTCACATCGTGTAGTCTCGACAATGCGACTTCAACGTTTAGAAATAGTTGTAATTCTCAATTTCGTTGTACTATAGCATACATTGATATCCATCATGTTGGTACCATGTACCGAATAGTAAACCATAGTGTTCGTACCATGTACCCTTTCGGTACTATAATGTTGGTATCGGTTACTAACACAAAAGTCATAGTGTTAGTATCATTTACAGACTCGATATATATTACATAGAGTGAGTTAGCGTTGAAGTCGCATTCTCGAGACTATACGATGTTAGCTACTCTACTGCAGGTTTAAACGTTCGTCTAGGAGTTTGTACCGTCCTATTGTTCCACATTCCTCACCAAAATATATAGTGGTTAAAGGGCGTAATACCAGCTACTACTGATGAGTCGCCAGTAAGCACGAAACGATTATGCATGAGATTATACTTTCTTTTCATGCTGCCTTTGGTTTGTACTTCTGGTCACAACTGAACTAACTTTTTACTAGGTTTGCAACACCTAATACATAATTGCATATATATTAGTTCTCCGCAACAAACATTATTTAACTGTTGGTTAAAAAACGGTTATTAAAGCAGCACCGTTCATATTTGTTTCAAGTAACTATTCGCATATTATAAAATTAAAAGAATATGTAGTTTCCAAGACAAGTTTATAAACATTCTTTTATGGATTGCGAAATTAAATTAAGCACTAAACCAATTATTAAATCCCTTTATGCAAAATTGTAATACACCTGTTAGTTAATTAAATTGATGCGTTTCAACGATTCATGATCATCATCACAAAAGTCAACGAGATAAAAATGTGTGGTTTTGAAAGTTGTAATATGGCTTTAACCTGGAGTTGTTCAACATTCGAAAAACATTTGGAGGTATATTTGCAATACAGATCGATGGCACATTTGCTTTCGGAAAAGTTGTGAAGAAGGCTCTTTTGATTAAGCGGCCTAAGACTGACAAGAAAACTAAGCACGACAAGTCGAAGGAATCCTACGACATATTTATCTGCAACGTACTATGCGAGGTGCACCCTAAAACAGACATTTGCTTGAAAGATTTTTCAACAGTGGCCTCATTCGTTAACGATTTATTCGAGTAAATTGCCGTGGAGGCAAACAGATTTTCTATATACACTAAAATGCCCACTATCCACAGTCGAAAGATTAGTACTTCAGTAAGGCTGATTTGGCTTGGCGAGCTGGAAAAACATATAGCATCTGAATGTACTAATGTCATGGCCAATTACACCGATAATGAATACTTGATTTGAATGTAAATAGCACAGTGTTTGCAGGATTGCCTAATTCAGCTATTTTTGGGGATGCGTCTCGGCGTTCCATAGTCGTTAATAGAGAACGTACTGACAAGACAAGGCACTTAGAAGATTTTAGTCTCACAAAGAGCTCATTTGTGCCTTAATTTTGATGCTAATTAATTTGTTTTGCACAATTGCTACAACTTACGCGCATCCAATTGTTAACAATTTTCTGTGTGCAAGATTTACTCAATTTAAAAGTTTTATGTGCTACATATATTAAAAGTCAAATAATTTCGAAACTTTTACGAGTTTTTTATTTAAACCTATTAAAATGCACACTTACATCTAATAGAAAGCCAGAGTGTACGAATGGTCGATGGCCCAACCCCATTGTAAGCACTGCATAAGAAGCTTCCGGTTATGTCACGATGTAGGTATTTGATTCGAATGCTTCCACCTATCAATTTAAAGAAATGTTGGTCACATATAAGTTAAAACTATGTTTGACTACAAAATTAGTTATAAAATAGTTAAATAAGCTAAATAGACTTGAGTACATTAGTCGATGTAGAGAAAACCAATTTCATCTACCATCAGTAATAAATATTTTATAAAGGTTTTTGAGAAGACAAAAGCCATAATTCCGTTAAAAAAGGTTGGCGCAAAATAATATTGAAAACTAAAGTACTTGTTTGCCTGTTTGTATTTCAACCAACTGCCTTTTCATTGTTGCACTCATTATAGTCACAAATGAACAATATTTCTGAGAAAAATTGAAGCAGAATCGAAATGAAAATTAATTTTCCAGTTTATTTCTACTTCGATTGATGTATTTTAATGTTAAATATAAATGCTCCTCTACTAGCCTGTATGTATATAATTGTGCCAATTTATATGCATAATCGTAGTATCGTTTTTGTACCTGCATAGTTATCATTGGACGTTGTGTATAGCATATGATCAATACACGACTTGCACAAACGCTTATTATTTTTTCAGTCCCTGCGAATACAAATAGTTTAATTGCAATTAACATTGGTTTAACAATTCTTCAAATAAAGTTTACGAGCTTGAAATAAGCACCAATCCCATTGTATTTAACCAGTCATCGCACAACATAAAAAAACAACCGCCAGTCGCAACCACCAGTTCGACTAATGATTAAATACAATGGGATTGGGGTTAATTTGAAGCCCGCAAACTTGATTTAAAGAATTGTTACCACCACACGCGCAATCAATTATAGTTTAATTGGTTTAACAAGTTTGTATTAGGCATTGCGTGCCTAGTAACGAATTAGTTAAATTAGGAGCAGGAACATATTATTTCACGCACAAACGAGGTTTGTGCTTATTGGCAACTCATCAGTATGAGCTGGTACTACACCTTATACTCACTGTATTATTGGTCAAGAAATGTGCGTTAGGTGGACAGTACAATCTCCTAAACGAAAGCGTATTCAAACAGTAGAGTTGTTAACAATTTAAAAAGCCTTCGAAAATGTGACTTCAAAGTTAACTCACTATATATAATAGACAACGAGCATGTAAAGGGTACCAAAACAATCGTTGTCCAAATGTCGAGCATGTACCAGTTACTAACAGAATGGTCTTCAATATATGATACATTTCACCAAAATTGAGTATTGTAACTACTTGATATGGCTCAGATCTATATTTGTCAACATATTTCACAATATATATATATATATCATTATATATATATATATATCATGATATATATGTATAAATATATCATTTATTTAAATATAGAATAGTAATATATTTGTTGTTTGGGGCAACCAATACATATGCATGCGTATTCTAGGTATTACACACCTAGCAACAAATAAATAAAAATAAGACCAGCGTTCAAATTTCAACATGAACGAAATATTCAATAATCTCATATGCACACGTGTTTAGTGCTTACTGGCGACTCAACAGTAGGAATCGTTACTAAGCCCTATACCCAATATATATTGTCGAAAAATGTGGGACGGTTGAACGTCAACATCTCTTATACGAATGTACATTGATGCAGTAGTGAAGTTCACTCCTTACAAAGTCTTCGACTATGTGACTTCTAGGATAACTCACTATATGTAATGAATACCAAATCTGTAAATTATACCAACGCAGGGGATTTCTGGATAGGCTAAAATTCACCAAAATTGAAAAATGTACCGCAGACTGCTGATGAGTCGCCAGGAAGCATGAAACGTGTGTGCACATGAGATGATATTTTTCGTTCATGCTAACTATGGTATATAAATGTGGATCTATATGAAATTATTTGTTACTAGATACGCAAAACCTAATACACAGTTTCATTTATATTAATTATCCACAACAAAAGATATATAATCGTTATTTTAACATATTGGCTACAAACTAATAAGTTGAATGAACTCACAAAATAATTAGATGAAGCAATTCGTACTAGAATAAATTTTTAAGCTGCAAAATGAACCAACTAATAGAATGGGATGCAAATTCAACGAAGTTTTATACCTTAGTATGGGTTCATAAAGGAGGAAATCAAATATGAAATATTATGAATGCTTTTTATTATCTAACCTATGATATATATAAAATTCTCCTTCACTTACATACTAAAATAAACACATTTTCCATACATATTAACGAACAGCTATTATTTTATGGCAACGTTGTTAATCGTAGACTTAAACCTATTGAAAGAATAGTAATTTTGGATTTAGTTTTTAATTATCTCAATAAATCTCTCCAATGAGCTTTGGATTACATAAATAGGTTCCTTAATAATAATGCACACATTTCATAAATGGAACTTTAACATATTTTAGATTTTTGTGTTAACTCCTGCATTCGATCAACTAATTTTATGATGCATAATGCATTTTTAAAATATTAATGATGTCATTATTTGGCTATCATTATCAGTTCCGGAGAGCAATATATTTACATATTATTTTGGGGCAACTCTGTCATAATGGAAACATTTGAGAATAATTTGATGTTTGACACTTATTACATCCTGATGATGATGAATCGTAAATAATTATGGACTTTTTTCGTCATAATAGGAAATAAATGATATATAATCATTTTCGAATGTTAAGCTGATAATAAATGTGGATGAGTTTGAATTATACAGAATTATAAAGAAAGGTTACATATTAGATAAATTTATTTAATTTAAATTAAAATGATTCATTTTGAATACGAACTGGAATTATAAAATATATTTTAATAAGGCGTTTGAATGTTTGTGAATGTAAACATAGAAAATATAAGACAAAAATTTCAAAGAAATATTTCAAGTGAATTATTACCATCTGAAAGAGATAGAAAACGCAAAAAGAAAATATAAGAGAAGATTGAAGTTGTAAATTAATAAAGCAAAACCACCTAAAATAGAATTTGATTGATAGGTAAAGTTCATAAAAGGTTTTCAGATGGGAAGATAACTAATATCTGTAATTACGAAATAAACTTTAGATCTTAAACGAACATTGGTTGCGCGGGTGGTGATAACAATTATTATAATCAAGGTTGCGGTCTTGATATAAACACCTGACCCATTAATTACTTACATATGTCAGTATTAACTAAGAATTGTATAGTGTAGAAAAGGCAATTCATACTGGATGAATTGCCTTTTCTACTCTCCCTAGTCTTAATTATGTTTTTATATATAATGATAATAGTCAATTGAACCACAACTTCTGATACTAATAAAACTTTAGATCTATTTTAAAACAAAAATGTATAATGGGCCGCCTACATCCTAATCAAAATAAAACTATCGCAAAATTAACAATCACCGGTATGTATTAAATTACTTTTCGTAGATGTAACCAGGTGGATGATAAAAAAACCCATATGAATGACTAAAGTAAGAAGAGTAGAACAAGACACGGCGTGCAAGTATGACAAGATTAAAAAATTATATCTGACTCGTCATTCACTGAATACTGCCATAATATCAATTGACATGGGTGTAAACGGACAGCATGTGCTCGACGCCGACGTTCAAAAATCTTTCAGAAAGTGTATATTGAAGTAAAAGCGAATTTGAAATAAATTTATTCCATGACGATATGAAAATCGTAAGATCGATGTAGATGCCAACGCTTGTTCAACTGCCAAAGGTTGCTACATCATCCTACAACCCAATCGTCTCCATAGTCTGATTGCTATACTGTAGACATATTACCTTCTTCAATGGGTACAATTAATCAAATCCGACTAAATCGACTACTCCAAATGTCATGTAGAATGCAAGACAAACAAGTAACAGCTTCCATAAAAGGATTGCAAAGCAAAGATACTAAATCATTGACAGCGTATATAGCGAAATGCATATGGCCTCGGACGACAATTGCCAGTACACGGTGTGTGCATATAATGCAACAAAAATTTAATGTTGGCATGCGATCCAAATTTTCACATATAAGAAACATAACTAAGTAGTTTCTATGCAGCTTTCACTGTCTATCTACGCCATTCTAACCATCTGGGTGATCTGAATAATCGAAAAATTAATTAACTAACCGTATACATAAAATGGATGTATAGCCCAAGTTTAAATTTGGGAAGGCCTAATTAAACAAATTATAATGGGTTGTCTAAAATAAAGCATAAAAATATTTACATAAAATCAGTAATATAAAATAAAATATAAATAAATAGTCTTAAAGGCTACTGGTCGTCTGGAAAACATAAAATCACTAAACAATAGGCGTAAACTTTTAAATACATATGGAAAAAATTCTAACCTGGAGACATAACTCGTACATAGCGTTTTTTAATATTTGATTGCTTTAAACTATTATTTAAATTTTATTTATTTTCTCGTTAGTTCAGTCGGCTTCTGTAATTTATTATTTATCCCACCTGGCTATTTTCTTATTTTCGCTTCTATAAAATGTTTAAATCAACAAGTATCATTTCCAAATGACTTCGTTAAGAGTCATTAATATAGAATAGTCTTCGTTCTACATTTCTTTATTTTTGGAATTCATCTAACGAATGGGTTTATTACCATTATATTTTAATTAATATAATGTTTTGTTTGCTACTTGAAACTGTTTTCTTGAATTATTTTCCAGTTTATTTATTTTTGAGTTCATCCTATTTATCTCCTGGAAACGAAAGTGCAGACTTCAGTTAACTCTAATTAAATCATTTTACTCGCATGAACAACTTATGTAATATTCATGTTTGAAAAATGCATCTTTAAAGTAAGCAGTACCAGTAGCTCCAGACCATCATGCATGTATAGAGTCGTTGCTTCATGTATCTATATGATGTTAGCATACGTACAGGTCAATAATAGTGCAACTATAATTTTACATGGATAGAAATGAATGTGGATATAAATAAATTGATGAAAATATTTCATTTAGACTATACGCTGGTTATTGTGCGGCATAGTGGCCCAACGGTTCGAGTCACAGACTCCGAAGCAGACGTGCCCCAGTTCGAGCCCTGTCCGTGGCAATATGCTGGATAGTGCTATAAGAATACCCAATAAGAACGAAACTGGTTATTCGGATTAATTTACCTTTCTACATTATCCAGTTCTTAATTTAGAATTTCATATATATATATATATATATATATATATATATATACATATATATATATATATTAAGATCGCAAATTTGATTTAAATAATTCCTATCTAATTAGTGTTTTTGTTGTATTTGTTGTTGTATTTATAGTTGATTTAGATTGTTCTGCTCTTCTATGATTAACTTGTTATATATGCACAATTAATAGAACATAATCAAAATATTTTCGCGCTTGACGAGCACTCATCAGTGGATGCCCGAATAACTACGGACAAGGACTGGAAACTTGGCCGTTTGATTCAGTCAGACAACTCGTCCGTTAGACTCGGTAGATGCATATTGCATGCTTTCTAACTTTTTAATCTTTCTTTACTTCAGGTAGACCCCCGTGAGTTCCAGGTGGCCAGGCTGTTTTGCTTCAAATATACGTCAGGTGCTATGCCACCTTTGTCAGTTAGATTATATTCAAGTGTTATTTCTAGATTCTATTTTACTTATTTATATAAATACGAAAACCCACTTACGATTTTAATGTAAGTCCTCAGAAAACACTGGTTTTGCACCTATTGTGCACGTTTGGCTGGTAAGCAGAATTGCTGTGATCTAGCATTGAAACATGGAGCTTTAAATTTAAGGCCATAAAGCCCATCCCCTATACAACGATATTAATAATTATTTGAAATATTCTGCATTCTTTTATAATAAATGATTCCGAGTATGGGCCAAATAACATCCGCATTTTCCATATTCGCATTGGAACCAATCGATTTTTGTAGAATAGTACAATTTAACCCGTAATTAAAAAATGGCAAGTAATTAAATATCGTAAAAGGGAAATAATCTCAACAAATTTAGCAGATTACTATGTATAAAGTGCATAATGGCTCAAACCTTCTAGTTTTGTTTTGTGGGGTTAGGGAGATCATATTAATTATCATTATAAAATTAAAAAATCAATAGATAAAAAATTAATTAAAAATGTGCTTTCAAGTTAGGCTTCGACAAAAAAATATACGTACAAAGGCAGATTATTGACTAGAGTTGATTTGGATAAGTTTTGGTTAACATTTTATTTCGACAAATGATTATAAATTATAAATTGCCAAAATATCAATTACAGTAGCAGAAAAATAACGGGTTTGATCCTGATGCCAATATCTGCAACTGTCTCTAAGCAAGCATAAAGTATAATAGCAACATTTTTTTACAAAAATTTCGGCTTACTGGATATTTCATTATTATTTAACGTCTTATTGGTTTCAAAATTTTGGACAAGGTCACCATATACCGAACTAACAAGCTTGTAGTTTGACAAGAGTTTGTTTAATTCAGTGTCTGTTTCCCAATGTCTACTCAGTTCCGTCTGACGTGCAGTTAGACGTTTTGAAATTGAAACAGTTGCCTTCCTGTCGTTTTCTGCAAACAATATAATAGTAAAAAACAAATGGAAAATTAATCAATTTGACGAAAACTCGTGTGCATTAGTGCAACCAGCCTAACTCCTACCTCGTAACGGCCTTGATGAACTAAACGTCGGTAACTGCAGTGTACTGGGCGCTAGCATTTGAGTAGAACCTTCAAGGACTGACCATGTATGCCAAGTTATTTCTGCTGGTGGATTACTTACAGCCGAACAACTAAATTCAACTGATTCACCCTCGTTAAGTTTCAGTTGCGTTGGTGGAAAATGAACTATCTCAGGTGAGGCTAAAGATGAATAAAAAAGGAAACATGGCAACACTGTCGTTAATGTATAAGAGAAAGCAAGTATAAATACATAGGAACTTACTAGTTTGACTAGTAAACGAGTGACATTCGTGAAAAATGGAAACTGTGTGCATGATGCTTAATCCAATCAGGCTAGATTATGCCTTCCTACACAACTCAACTTGTTGTTTGTGTATTTTAAAATCTCATATCAAAACGCCCGCGTTTTATTTTTTAAGAAGACGCGTCACAGTTTTTAACCAGCGTTGAAGAAGTAGAGAAAGTTAGTAAACTCTTAAATAACAACAGATGTGCTATCTAAATAAGCAAAGGATGTCTTTTATCCATAGACGATGTTGTTATAGATAGAAATTTGGAGAGATTGTTTTATGCTTAATAAAGCATACATGGCAGGAAAACCGGCGGTTCTAGTGATAACAGACTCGTTGATGATGTAAAACTTATATTACTTTGATTCCTCAAAAAAATGTAACTTGACGATAAAATAAGTCTAATAGCACGATATATTATTTTAGGAAAATATAACACTGTTTAATCAAGCGTATTTTTATTGTGAGTAAAGGTTGATTTATTTAGTAAATATTTAATAATAAGTCGCAAAAATTCAATTATATCCATTGTGAGTTACCATTTTATTTGAATTTCAGTAAAATGTGTACTTCATGAAGGCAGTCATGCAATTTTTGTTAGCTAATTTCGTGTTGAATTTTACGACAGTATCGATCAGTAAATATGTATTAGGTGTTGCGAACCTAGTAACAAATTAGTTCAGTTTTGACCAAAAGGATAAAAAAGACAGCATGAACGGAAAGTATAATCTCATGCACATTCGTTTCTTGCTTACTGGAGACTCATCAGTAGGAGCCGGTATTACGCCCTTTAACCACTATATATTTGAGTGAGGATGTGGGATAAGAGGACGGTACAATCTCCTAGACGTATGTGAAAACCTGCAGTTGAATAGCTAACATTATATAAAGTCTCGACAATGCGACTTCAACGCTAACTCATTCTATATAATATATATACCGAGTCTCTAAAGTATATTAACACTATGGCTATTGTGTCAGTAACCAATACCATCATTTTCGTACAGAAAGGGAACATGGTACCAACATGATGGATATCAATTTATGCTATAGTTCACCGAAATTGAGAATTATAAATATTTCTCAACACCTTTTACTCCGGTAAATCCATACACTCTGGTCTTGATCGATATCAGTTATTACATTTCGCGGTAAGCATGACATCATACTGTTTTTGGTTTAGCGTTGAAGTCGCATTGTCGAGACTTTATATGATGTTAGCTTCACTACTGCAGGTTTACACATTCGTCTATTAGATTGTTCCGTCCTATTATCCTACATTCCTCACCCAAGTATAAAGTGGTTAAAGGGCGTAATTCCGGCTCCTACTGATGAGCCGCCAGTAAGCACATAACTAATGTGCATAAGGTTATACTTTACGTTCAGAGTGTCTTTAGTTTCTCCTTCTGGTCACAACTGAATTAATTTGTTACTAGGTTCGCAATACCTAATACATACTTGCATATATGTTAGTTCTTCGCAACAAACAGTATTTAACTGTTATACATTGAATTGAATGATATCATGCATACCGCGAAATATGATAACTGATATCGATCAAAACCAGAATGTGTGGATTTACTGGAGTTACAAGTGTTCAGAAATAGTTGTAATTCTCAATTTCGGTGAACTATAGCATACATTGATATCCATCATGTTAGTGCCATGTACCTTTTCGGTACTATAATTTTGGTATCGGTTACTGACACAATAGCAATAGTGTTAGTATCCCTTACAGACTCGTTATGTATATTATATAAAGTGAGTTAGCGCTGAAGTCGCATTGTCGAAGACCTTATATAATTTTAGCTTCACTGTTGCAGGTTTACACATTCGTCTAGGAGATTGTATCGTCCAATTATCCCAAATTCTTCATCCAAATATATAGTGGGTAAAGGGCGTAATACCGGCTCCTACTGATGAGTCGCCAGTAAGCACGAAACGAATGTGCATGAGGTTATACTTTCAGTTCATACTGTTTCTGGTTTATCTTTCTGGTCACAACTGATTTAATTTATTCGCAACACCTAATAAATACATGCATATAAATTAGTATGAATCAATGTCTGTGTGCTAAAATGAATACTTTTAAACGTCATTCTGCACACAATAGTCATGCTTGTACTGGTACATTGAGTTTTGACTAGAATTTCACTCTGTTTGTGCTCGAGCGTATTGATATATTTTGTCCCATATGCTTCTTTAGTTAATTCAATCAAGGTTGCGCTCTTGATGAAAATAATCACATTATGTACATACATTTGTCTATATAGACTAAGAATTGTATAATGTAGAAAAAACATTTCAACCAATAAATCGGTTTCGTCCTTATTGGGAAATAATCACATACTGTCCAGAATTTGCCACGGACAGGGTTCGAATCTAGACACGACTGCTTCGGAATCTGTTTCGTTAAACACTTAGCCCTCTGCCGCGTACTACACACAATTTTCAGTTAAATACTAACTAATGTTTAATGGTTAATCTTTCCTTCAGTTGGAGCCTATATAGCAAAGAATAAAACTAAAAGACTTGTTCTATCTGAAATAATTGGTTAGTTTAAATGAACACTTTTGAGCCTAACACAATGAGCACAAATTAATTGCAATAATACACTAAAATATAGTTCTATAAATTTATAAATAAAAATAGCCCTAAAAAGTAAACAGGTAAAATGTGTTATGCTTCATCACTCGCCGCCAAAATGGTCATTGTCAACAACAAGTTTAAACCAAATTCTTGGACGTGTTCTGTTCTTGTTTCCTTAGTGTGCTCTGCAGTAGTTCCTTTTATGTTATTTTTCTTTTGAAGTTCTGACATACTAAATGACAGTTTAAATGATGAAAACACTTTTTATTGCTCGTAATTACTTACACTTTTTATTGGGATCTGGATACAGAACTCAATTTCGGGCTTCAACCGATCAACGGAATTTGCTGTTTGACTTCCGTTATACACAATAACCAACGATCTGTAGCCGTTTGATTATCGGATAAGGTCCTAGGTACTTTGGCATCCGAGTAGACTCGTGCATAACTTTGCTTACATGTCTCCATGGCCTTAGAGACATAAACCGGCAAATGATGTTCTCTATTGCGTTACGGGCGCAGACTATTTAGAACACTTTGAAAATGCTATATGATTCCAGGTAGTCAGTCTTATGGTACCAATGTAATCTGTTACTTTAATGATTGTATTTTTTGGAAAACCGTTGACGATTTCACGTACTCGTTGATTAGCGGATTCGAACGAATCATTGTTTTTGAGCTAATAATCTAAGAGAATCAGATTGCCAAAAGGATGTCGCCAGTTATCTCGTCACTACCCTTATTGTAGATTGTTGTACTTTCCGTAGTCAAATACTACAGGCCGGCATAAACTCTCAGAGCATAATGCCGTCTATTTAGCACTTGGATCTTTGGTGTCGAGACTCGTTGTTGGACATCACCTAGAGACAGTTGAGATATTGTGATTCCTGCACGAAGCAGGTGAACCATGTGAAGACTTCAGAGAATGATTTAAGCACACATGCAGCCTTGAATTCGAGATGCGTACATGTTAAACCCTTAGCTTTAGAAAACATATTCAGACTTTATGAAAACGTCATTGTGCGATCAAATTGAACGTAGATAAATTTTCCAAACGGTTGCTTTTATCTGCAAAATTGTAGCTCAGCTTTAGTAAAACTAGTAGTTGTACAAATGTAGTATTCAGATTCTTGACAATGGACGTCATATCTCCGTATTATAATTCAGGAATTTCTATAGATTTCAGGTAATCAGATTAATCCATTGAAGGAAGCGAGATTTTATTCTCCGGATATAATATGTAATAACTAAAGACGAGTTTATGATTCGAGTTACCGTTTGGCGCCGATTTAAAACACAACATAATAAGTACCTGGCAAGGTTTCTAATCAAATAAAACTTCTCTTACCAGAAGGTGGATAAGCCTTCCCTATATGTAAACTAATTGTTATTGGTCATTTCAATCTACATCACTACGTTGACTATAATATCCTGAGAAATCAGAACTTTAAAGCAATTGTACATAAATGTGTATTGAACATGTTAACATAGTATTATTAGTTATATACACTTATTAGTAGAATGACCCAATAAAACTGGTGAACACGGTCACATAAATGATTATGAAGAAGAAAATATGGGCGCACTATATGAGGTGGCAAATTATGACAAATAGACTTTCCATGATTTGTTAAATAATGTGGGTAAAACTAAGTTGTGCTTGTGAGGAAACGCATGCTATGTATAGCGTAGAAAATGGTTGTGTTTTATAAATTAAAAGTAAATTGTGTAATGTCAGCACACGGTAAACGAAGTCATCAATTGGCTGTAACGCTATGAAGAGACATTAACAACCGACAAAGAACAGCACTCTGCTGTAACCAAAAGTTACGCCTGAATGAATACGTGTGCATTAAAACAAAAAAGCCTTGTTCTAGATGATTTAATTGATTAGCCGAAATGAACAATCCTTAACTTAACAAGATGACTACGAATAAAAGCTATGTTTGAATTTCAGTTTTCAATAGAAAAGTTGGTTAGTGTACATTGTGAATATCAGTTAATTATCCTACTAAGAAAACCGAGGGAATAAATTTACTGTTCCTAGCAGACATTTTTCAGGTGAATTGTAGGCTACCCACTAATCCACTCATTGCTTAATAACTTAACAAATATTATCCACGACAGCCTGCAGAAGGTCAAACAATCTTCCGATAAGCAGAGAATGATTTGTATTACCATGTCAGAGAAATTTTAAATTTTATTTTAATTTTATATATTTACTAGGTTAAATTTCAAAATGAAGTGTTCACATTCAATTTAACAAAAGGTAAATCAAAACCAAAATATCATTCACATAAAATCTTTGAATTAATTATATCCTTACCTTCCGATTCTAAAATGTATCTAACTATCCTCAAAAACAAACCATAATATGCAAATGAAATTAAATCTTCTGTATCAGTAAGGTAAGATCGTAGTTATCATTTATTCTACTTCTATTCTATTCTATTCTATTCTATTCTATTCTATTCTATTCTATTCTATTCTATTCTATTCTATTCTATTCTATTCTATTCTATTCTATTCTATTCTATTCTATTCTATTCTATTCTATTCTATTCTATTCTATTCTATTCTATTCTATTCTATTCTATTCTATTCTATTCTATTCTATTCTATTCTATTCTATTCTATTCTATTCTATTCTATTCTATTCTATTCTATTCTATTCTATTCTATTCTATTCTATTCTATTCTATTCTATTCTATTCTATTCTATTCTATTCTATTCTATTCTATTCTATTCTATTCTATTCTATTCTATTCTATTCTATTCTATTCTATTCTATTCTATTCTATTCTATTCTATTCTATTCTATTCTATTCTATTCTATTCTATTCTATTCATAAATAGTGCACCCATCGCGACAGTCCAAGCAAGTGATGTAACGTGAGAAACTTATTCTCGGTGAAATATTTGAAATAAAGATAATGAAATTTTAGATAATATGATTTACCCGCAATAACACTTTCATGATCAGAGATATAAAATAATTGAGTCTTATATAGGAAAAATGTTTTATTATTCTCTTCTCAGTTATCTACAAACGAAATTATTAATAATATTTTTCGAAACGTCAAACAAACAGAAAATTAAAATATCGAAATTGTGAGAAAATTAATAGGTAGAAACATTTACGTGCATCACTAGAAGCTTAGGCTCAAAGTCCGAATGAGCTCTTTTTGCGGGCATAAATCAGGCTGCAATCTCTTTATATACACAGATATATAGATCGTAAGATCGTTTCTTTTTGAGTATTTGGTAAGTTTCTCACGTCTATTGAAAAGACGTGCGAGGTCTAAATGATGTGATGTGCAATTGGATATGCCACATGCGTTTAAAGTGTAGTTCTCAATCACTCCAGTTATTAGCAGTCTGTCCGATCGACCTAGGTAAGTTGATGGCAAAGTTACGCATGTTTGCACGTGAATTAGTTTTGAGGTCGAAATGAACGATTATATAAAAATACTTTTCAAGGCGTATGCATTACTTTATATAGCACGCGTTGTTCAGCTGAATTAGATGACAAAAATATTTCCATTATTGCAAACGAGAATGTTAATTTGAATTTTATTAGACCTATCATTCAAAAGTACTAATTAATACTTTCTCAAATGCATAATATATTAGTCTGGCCTGGTATATCTTCACACCATATAGTAAATATTTATAAACATTAATTATTTTACAAGTGAAGATCAAATAGTAAAAATATATATTTCTATAGTAACATAGCTATGTTTGATTTTTAGACGGTCACTCTGAAAGTTATAGAGATAAGTTTATATAATTTTCAAAAGAACGTAAACGTTTGAATGTTTTCCTGTTGTTTTATTTTGACTAATTTATTCAACATGCAGAAATTCAATTTTCCAACAGATGCACACTATTAAATGCGAAATAATTAGCTTACTCAAAATCCGTAGGTCTATTTCTCGCGTAAATGTTTTATCGCCAACTTTGATTCTGCACAAATATACGCCACTATCATTTACAAATACAGGGTTTATTTTTAGTCCAATTGAGTTTGGCTTAATAAGTGTCTAAAAATGTAAAATTTAGATTGTCATTCAAATAACATAAAATAAATTAAATTAAGAAAAAATAATCGCTTAAGCAAAATTATTACTGATAAAAATGTCTTTTCCCTTTAACGATTTGCCATGAATCTGTAAAAACGAGAGGGCGCCAATTTGATATTACTAACTATTGGTGATTAGTGGAATAATGTAAAAAATTTATCTAATTTAGTTCTTCATTTATTTTTATAGAACAAGATATTCCACTCAAGATGAGAACTTAGAAATGACCTTTTAAGCTTGGATTTTAAATTTAAATAAAAAATCTTATGATGCTTGAATATACTCCACTTTTCTCGCTATGCATTTTTAGACGAGAAAATGTTAAATAAAAACAATACAAAATTAAATATATTATAACTATATATTCAGTATTGCGTACTTATTAACAATTGAGCTCAAATTTCACTAGTAGGATGTACCAAAATATGTACGAACATAAGGTATAATCTCGTGCAGTTGGAAGAACTGTAGTGGTCAGCGCGTGTTGAACCTCCAAAAATTCTTTCATTGTCTTAAATCCGACCCGATCTCATAGACTGCCTTATATTATGCAGACTCATTCCAGACTTCACAACGCGGCTAGAATGACTGCCAAAATCCCAATGAATAGGCTTTTATAATAGGGTCTAAAGACTATAATACAACGATATTGTGGGAAAAAATAACGAACGAACCGAAAGAAAAAATGAGATATTATTTCACGCAGATTGCAAGGCAAATCAATAATCAGCTGCTCGACTTCAATTCGGTAACGGTGCGTGTAAAAAGCACAGCTCTCTACAATTCATGTTTTAATGTCAAGAAAATCGATTGGATTCAACCACACAGGCAACAAAACCGTCAGCAATTCACATTACATGCTCCGAACAAATGACTGTATGCATCTCGTTCTAAGGCGTTAGGAGCATTCCTAGTTTTATTTCACTGCGTAATGACCTTTTATACATTCGCCTTAACGGGATAAACCATTGTAGTTTCAATTCATTTCCCAAGATTAGGCGGAATAGACCAGGCTGAGCCACTATTGTATTCTCCAACGCCTATTAAACCACCATAAATTGCTCCATCATCCTAAAACCAACTCGTGACAGTTGTATGTCTTCTAAACTTTAGGTTCATTTCCGTCTAACTGCTTCAGCCTAAATAAAGAAGGCAAAACGCCAGTTATCGGCTACAATGTTAAGATTTAGGTTCTAATAGAATAATTGTTTAAAAAAATAACAAATCAACTCAAAGTAGACCATGTTATTAGTTACCCCATAAACAAATTACAAAACAATCGGTAATCAGCTGCCTGAATTCAGCTCGGCAACGATGAGCCTAGTTGGCACTGCTCCTGTAATACAGGTATAAATGTCCCAAACAAATGACTAGATTCATCTTGTTCAAACCTGTCGAGTGCACACCTGGTTTTATTCACGGAGTAATTGCCTCTCGTGAATTGGCCTCAACAGCATTAATCTATGTCACGTCGCATTTATTCAACAACGTGAAGCTGCAAATAACGCAGACTAGGCCCCCATTGTAGTGATCAACGCTTGTTGAACCAAAACAAATTGCTACATCATCCTAAAGTCGACTCGCCATCATAGTGTGACATCTTTACTGCAGGCTAATTTCCATCTACCATAGGTAGCCTTAACCCATTACAACTAAAGTGACCACCACAATCGAATGAAAAATTTAAGAGAGACAAATCAGTATTTGATTATAGCATTTAGAAATTGAAAATAAGAAAATATTGGTGACTTGTATAACCTCACGGTAAAATTCTTGAGAAAATTATTACATAAACGACGTAATAAAAGCACGATTAAAATTTTATCATGTCAGTATTGTATAGACATAAGAAAATTACCAGTAGTGTCTAAGCGAATCTCTCTATCCATGCACGCCAATATAGGTGAAATAATAGTAATTTAGTCGATTAAATAAAATTACAATCATTGTATACTTATAGTATAACGTTTAATAAATAAAATCTAATTAACTTTTATATCACTTATAATTTGGTGGTCAAAATGAAGCAAAAATATACGTCAACTCAATAGCTGAAAGAAAAATATAAAAGAATAGTTCCCATGTGAATCCCATAAATACGCACAAAAATATAAATGTATCATAATTCATCATTAATTTATCTTCCCGATTGTCTGCGGAGAAGGCTGATACGTCGTAGTGGGAACCTTGAACAAAACCACAGCTCACCTCCGATGAACATCCTTGTCAGCAGTCATTTCCTTGATCTTTAATTACTAGTTGCCGAGCATGCAGCATCAATGATAAATGTACTGTCGATTTCTTTTCATTCACTTTGGCCAGCTGCACTAATTAACCTTCCCACTCATCAGCAGAGAAGACTGATACGCCATAGTGGGCTATTAGAAATGACCAACGACTCACCTCCGAAGATCATTCTTATTGGAAGTAATTACGTAGATCATAAACTACCAGTCGCCAAGCATGTAGCATCTATGACCAATGTGCTACCTATTTCTTTTCAGTCACTCTGTCCAGCTGCAGTACATCAATTTCCCCTCTCATCAGGCAGAGAAGTCTGATACGCCGTAGTGGGCTGCTAGAACTAAATCAAGACTCACCTCCGATGATCATCCTCGTCGGCAGTCATTTCGTAGATCACCAATCAACAGTCGCAGAGAATATGGCATCAATAACCAATGTACTGCCGATTTATTATCTGGCACTCTGTCCTGTTGCACTACATCACCTTTCTGCTCATCGATAGAGAAGGCTTATACGCCGTGATGGACTACTAAAACTACACCATGGCTCGTCTCTGATGGTCATAGTCGTCGGCATTCATTACGTAGATCCCTAGTTACAAGTAGACGAGCATATAGCATCAAAGGCCAATGTGTTGCTGATTTCTTATCAACGAAAATCAATCGTCAATTCTTAGCGGAAAGTTATAAGCTTCCCCACCCATAAAAATTATCAATAACAGACACCATGTTGGCGTCATGTATTTCTTTTCAACGAAGAGCAATTTCATCAATTCTGGACATACGGGCTATCTTAATCCATCGTGTAAACAAACATCATTAACAACCATCAGCGTGGTGCTGCATCTATTATCAACAGAATGAGCAATTCAACGCAAATAAGAACGATTTATTAACTTCCCGTATAAAAAATACCAACAACTATGGTTGTGTCATCAATATATGCAAATCAAAACGATAACTGCGACGACACTAGTGCAGAATGCTGAAGCTGCTTCTTCACAATCCCTGGCGCGGTAAAAATTATACAGGTCAGCGCCTGTTGAACAACCACAAATTGGAACATAATTTTATAGACTACTCGTTCCAATAGTTTGTCTTCTATACTGTAGAACCCCACTGTCTAAGCGATCCGTCTAGAATGGTTGCCTGCTCCAAATGAAGAAGACATCAGCAACGATTAATCATTTGATAACAAGATTTAGAAATTATAATACAAAAAGCATCAACTCAGCTCAGAATCGAACAAGTTATTAGTTCTCATATAAAATAGTTGCAAGTATGATCGGTAAAATGCTGCCCGACTTTAATTCCGTTTTGGGATGCAACTGGGCAACACAGCCTTTTGCACTTCCCGTTCACATGTTACAAAATTGACTAGATTCATGCTGTTCGAAAGTGTCGAGTACACTACTTATTTTCTTTACTGCTTAATGACCCCACGGGCATTTTCGTTAGCAGTATCAAAACACATCAATTCGATTTAATTCACCGCAGTAAAGCGGTAGAGTATACCGGCTGAGCCGCGGTTGTAGTGGTTAACGCCTGTTAAACAACCACATGCACTGCGACTAGAATCTTCGATATAATATTTTTTCAAACCAGTTAAACCTCTCAAGTGCACATTTTTATTAAAGTAATAATAGTTATAATCTGAATGATAATTAATTATACTTGTTATATTTAAATGTAAAAAAAATTGCAGAAAATTTAAAAGTCTTAATGGAAATCATTATTTCGGGTTGAATTGTTAACCATGTCATGTAGGAGAAATGTATATTACTTATTGACGGAAACTTTGCCCATCGCCATTTAAAAAGAAATTATTGTTATTCCGTATGTTTCATCAATGTTATGATGATTTGACAGTGATATTAAATCACTAACTTGACGGTTCACTTTAAGAAACAGTTGTTTTAACAATTTGGAAAACAGTTACAAAATATTTTTTGAACATTAATCTCAACAATTGAAAAGAATATAAGTTCGTTGTTTACTTTAAATACACCTGATGAATCCAATTTAAAGTACTTAATACAAAATTGAATAAGAATTTACCGGCGGATTTAAAGACATTCTGTTATCCACGCCAATCCGCAGAAATCCTTTGAATAATAACCGCCTTGGTTTGCGTAGCCATGTTATACTTTCCATTTCCTTAAATTGGAAAGAATAATCAAAATAAGAACTACATTTTATACATTCTTGTATTTATCAATAACCTACAATCAAGTAATAGCCTTATAATTATTTTTCAAATTTCAGTATATTGTCATAAACATAAGAATAAACAGGATTACATTAAGCAATAATTGATTGCGCGGGTGGTGGTAACAATTCTATGAAACAAGTTTGCGAGCTTGAAGTCAAGACCAATCCCATTGTATTTAACCAGTCATCGAACAACATAGCAAAACTACCGCCAATCGTTCGCCTTGACGCGTTTCGACCTTCCATAACCACCAACAGAGTACGACAGCAAACTCACTTGCGCAGATCAATCAGAATTGCATATATATGGAAAGCAAAATTAGATATGCGGCTCTCATCTCTAGTAGTCTTGCATACATTGTACATGACTGGAAATGTCGGCTGCACAATTTCTATGCAGTCACGAACATTAACTGTTTGCAGCTTTTGCCACAGATATATATATTTTTAGGCTGTACATTTAAACAATCATTGTTTGCGCGTATGGTGACAACAATTCTTTAAAACAAGTTTGCGAACTCGACGTAAACATCAATCGCATTGTATTTAACCAGTCGTCGAACAACATAGCAAAACTACCTCCAGTCGCATGAACTGACGCGTTTTGACCTTCCATAGAGATGCATCTAGTCTAGAGACAAAACCCGTCTTAATTTAACCAAAGTTGCGATCCTGATATAAGTACCTGATCCGTTATCTTGATACATTTTTTAGTTTACACGAGGCATGGTATAATGTAGAAAATGAAATTCGTCCAGAAGACTTGTTTCGGCCTTATTGGGAACTCATTCCGTACGTTCCATAAGTTGCCGCCGTGAGCGCTCGAATCTGAGCACATCAGATCAATGTGTAATAACTGTCTACGTCATACTTTATGTACAACATTAATTCCAAAAACAGCAGCGCTTAATACCCCAAAAGCTACCCACTAAAATAATATATATCTTACGACACTTTTGTGTGAGATTGTCGTTTCAACAAGAAGCAAAATGAAAAATATTTACTGCAAAAAATAAACAATAATCAGACTGATCCAAAAATGTGGGCTGCTTTGCCATGATGTCGAATTTTCAAAACATTATGGAAGCAGAATATTATAACGAATGTAGTGTAATGAAGATGCGTATAAGAACGGAATTGAACAATCAAAAACGTGTCACTACAGATAGATTATATTATCAGAAAATACATTAGTGAGAAATTTGCGAAATAAGAGGTAAACAAAGCTACTAAATATCAGTTCAGAAGGCTAATTGCGCCGAGGTAGTTATGATTTAGCCGACAATATACATAGCATAAAGAATTTAGGCTTGGCTTTTAGAGAACATGTGAATCTAGGGAGATTATTTTATAACTCAGGTACTTGAAATGTTGATCTATTCGATTTGTCAAAACTTTCACAAAACAGATTCATTGAAATATGTATGGCATTAAAATTTAAAAACAAACTTTCTAGTGGAGTTGCACTATGGTAAAGTATCATATGCGAATAAAAACAAAATAATTTAGACATACCATCTGAAATATTTATCACCATATTCAGAAATGCCGTGACAATTTGACTACCGAAAACAAGCACAAGATTTGTGCACACTTAATGCATACCTGATGTCAAAACACAAGGTAAACTTTAGAACACGTATAAGTCGGATAATGTCCACTTCTGCAAATGCAATGTTTGATGACAGCGTGTCATTAACACGAATTTTATTATATAATATTGAGACAAAAATGTAACAAGACGTAGCTGCTTAATGAAATCATTTTTGTAATTTTAATATGAATAAGTTTCAAAATGTATTCGCGAAACTGGTCATATTTTGCAGGTTGTTTAAAGGAAAAAATGAAAGCATTCCTTATCTCGAAACT
The DNA here is from genome assembly GCA_029291075.1 of Eudiplozoon nipponicum. Classification (NCBI taxonomy): domain Eukaryota; kingdom Metazoa; phylum Platyhelminthes; class Monogenea; order Mazocraeidea; family Diplozoidae; genus Eudiplozoon; species Eudiplozoon nipponicum. The sequence goes on from JAQBSW010003228.1 coordinate 63,310, forward strand.
TGAATTCCACATAGAAAAATGAACATAAATATTATATTCTGTGGCAATTTTGTGGAATTTCAGTTTGCACACTGATTTAATAAATGTGAAGTTATCATCGAGATTACTTGTATAACGGTTAGATACTGTTTGTGGCGGAGAACTAATATATATATGCAATTGTGTATTAGATGTTGCGCACCTAGAAATAAATTAGTTCAAATATGACCAGAAGGATAAGACAAAGGTAGCACGAACGGAACGTATAACCTCATGCACATTCGTTTCTTGCTTACTGACGACTCATCAGTAGAAGCCAGTGTTACGCCCTTTACCCACTATACATTTGGGTGAGGAATGTGGGAAAATAGGACAATATAGTTTCATAAACGAATGTGTAAACCTGAGGTGTAAACGAATCCTTGACAATGCGACTTCAAAGCCAACTCACTATTATATATATATATATATATATATATATATATATATATATAAATATATATATAACCATATATATATGTAGATATACTGAGTTTATAAAGGGTACCAACACTAAGGTTATTGTACCAGTACACGTTATCATCATTATGGTACCCAAAAGGTGCATGGTACGAAAAAATGGATTTCAATGAAAGCTAAACTTTACCAACATATTGGACTTAGAACTATTTCTGAACACGTATTACTCCAGCAAATCCATACACTCTAGCCTTGATGTGTGCAATTAGTTGGGAGGGATTTTCTGGCTCCTTTTTATGTGATAAATTAGCAGTTAATACATGGGCCATGAAGACTATACCATTTTGCACGTTGATATTAGCATTTTTCTATGGTGATGAATGAAATAATTTAATGAATTTATAGAGGATTAAAATCTTTTATTTTCAATTCCAGTATTAATTTTCAGCATTGAACTGGAGCATGATTAATTATAACGCCCAATATAATTTTATTTGACAACCTTCCTGATAATGCTCTTAAAATTGTCATTACTTCCCTTGGATAATGCGTCCATTTTAATTGAAAATTTGACGTATATACCCTTAAATTTGGATGTATTTTCAAGGATTTGCCATGATGGAGTTGACACGAAGTAATTTTCAATAAAAATTTTGTGATGATCATTTAAGTTCAATTGCCATTAGATGATTTTAATATTTCCCTGACAAAAATTTACCTATTGCTCGCCAGTTTTCTAATTTTTGAAATTAAGACAGCTTTATGCTACCAAATCTGTCTGCTTACTTATAGCTGTTTTTGTTAAACAACATGAGAAAAGGAAATATGGAATTAAAATTATATGCGTTGTTTATTCTTTAGGTTTGCATGTGAAGTAATAAAAGAAAGGTAGGATACACCTGCTAAACATAGTTGTGCTTAGTATTGCGTGGCTATTAGTATAAAAGCTAAACTTATGTTTTGGTTTATTCACGCGATGATGTAATTTACCGTTTTGACTCTGGCTTGAAAAAGCGCATTATTTTATATTCTATTCTTCCTTTTAATTGTTACTTACATGCAATAGATTTGAGATTTTAAGGAAAACTAGTCTCAATTTTCCTCAGCTATGCAGTATGAATTTTCGACTTAATTTAACCAATGCGAATAGAAGAGATAATTTTGATACGATAATGCGATTAAATCGCTCTTAGTTAATTAGAGGAATGTTAACATGATAATAAGTGGTTCTTTATATGGCCGTGGAATAATTATAAATTTATGATGTTGTCAAAAGTAAAAGACGATGGTTTCGAAAACCATTGACATAATCAATACTGTTTGAACATTTTATTTATTTCCTAATGTGTGCTGTGACTAACATAGGATTTCTCCGGTCAATTTCTTTTATGGAGATATTTCGGATACTATTACCGATATACCTCGCCGATCCACTACACACAAAAAGTCTCAGAAACAAGCCACTGAAGCAGGTGCGATATTTAATTTAGCCACATATTTTATAATTCTGACTGATCCTTCACTAGACAGGTGCGTGTCACGAACGTGTGTCTGTCCATAGCTGCAATTTACAACCAACTACGAGAAACTAGATTGTCTGAACTATAATTTACCTTTTACTCGCGTTAGACTATTTGTTCAATACTCACCATTTGAAATGACGTAATTGATATTGTTCTCACATTAGAGAGTTTGGAGCCAAATATGAAAATGAACTTTTAATAATATGATGCCCATGTAAGAAATTACAATTAAAAAAAAACGAACGAAACATGCACCTGTGTATTGTCACTCAAACCACTCGAGTTATACTTAGAACTGTCTTGTTTAATAGAAAGCTGCTGGCATTTCATTAGATAGGCGTACGTCACGTATGTGCATGTGTGCGTGTATACATTTTCTCCAAGGTCGCAAGCATCTTCAACACACTACCTGCGTAAATATGAAAAATACCACACGATGAATTTAAGAAGACGGTCTTTCTGCATTTATTTAATAAATTCCTCCAAAGAGAACACTGACTGCAAGCTTAATCTGTTCCTTTCGCACCTGTGAGGCATCTGATTGTTACTCGGGACAATTGCGACTCTATCCCGGCGATAGTGTTGCATGAACATTATCCAGGATCCTCTTTCAACTTTAACAGATCCTCACTCAACTATGAAGAAGTCAAAGTTTGCTCGTCTGTTGCATCATATGTTTTATTTGCCTTGATTACTACATAAATGATGCGCGCATGCTGCATGAAATTAAAGTTCTGAATTCCGCTGAGAAACGAGATTCCATCATTTTTTTGAGAATCCATTCGTGTCGATATTATTCCAGTCAAAGCGTTCTTCATTTTGGTATTTGCGTAAAACTCTGTTATAATATGCAGGTAGATCATTTCTTACCCATTTTGTACCAACTCCATTGCTATATTTTATGATAAAAAATGGCAGTCAGTGTTTCACCACTTATACATAATCATGCCTTTGATTTGTACCTTAATCTTTTAATGATTTGGTCAGATGGCATTTACTGCTGCATAAAATTTATTGTTATTATTATTATTATTATTATTATTATTATTATTATTATTATATAAAACATAAGTATTCGGTTAAATTTAATTAATTCAAATGTGCACATGTGCATACATCTAATTTTAACTGTAGTCAATAATTATTAATTTACTTGTTGCACGCGGCCGACTAATTGTTTCAATCGTTATCTCTGGAATTATGCAATAAAAATTTGATCTCAATAGTTAAGGTGGGGGCATAAAAACATTCATGACTTGGTAAATGATCACACTTTAGCAAATAAGAAGTCTAACTAAATTATTTGAATCATTTAAGTGCTGAAAAGCGGAAAAAATTATGTTTAATAATTGACTAAATAATAAACAAAATAAATTTAAAAAAACTTAAACGTCCTTTAATAAGCGTTCAACTTACCAAGAGCCATAAATTTTTAAAAAATCCAGAAAAGAACCGTTCATTGATGAAATTTAGAATAATTTTAATATCAACAATTCATTAACGAGCAATGAGATTATAAACAAAATATTATGTCTATCATAATCCAATATTCGGAATCTTTTACTGAAACTAGCTTCCGATTATGATTAGTGCAAACATTATCTAATGGTGTATTCCAAATCGAACATAGCAATATTTAATCTGCTTTTTCATCTACAGCATCATCTATTGATTTAATTTTGATAAATTCGCTTATCAGTCTTATCATCCTGTTACTACTCCATATTGTTATGCATCTACAATCGTCACAGATAATAGTGTGTTCGGTCTCCACTACGTGATGGACAAGATCAGATTTAGCAACATGTCCATATTTACATGCTTTTCTTGTCTTACATCGATTGGGCGCATGTTTTCCCCAACGTACATCATACTAAAACCTCTGTATGAAATTTCATAAACACCTAATGTTGCTCAGGATAAAAATGTCTCTTTTTGGTTAACGAGCTTAGTGTTCAGTTTAAGTGGTTTTTATAATGTAATTTGAAGCTAATGATTTTAATTTCCTACTTAGTTTATAGTCCGGTAGAACCATGATCGTACGATCCTTGTTTGCTTCATCAGCTTTTATATACCTAAAATTTGAATTAAATTGTCTGTCGGCATTTATCGCTGTTGCTTCTATTGACGTAGAAGGGTAATCATTAGCCCAGATAATTTCACACTGTCTGTATAATTCCAACTCCTTTTTGTTTTAGGTTTGTTAATCGACGGCTTCTTTTAAAATAACGGTTTTCATCTGATACGGGTGATTTAACTTGACATTAGAAAGAATTCCCGATTAAGTACTCCTCATATTCATATCTATTTATAATTTCTGCTCATTTCTAATTAACTTGACATCCAAAAACAGTAATTCACCTGATGACTCCCTTTCAGTAGAGCATTGAATTTTTCTCATTTGATTAGTTTAGTTTAAGAAATTTACAATTTCATCCTTCCCGTGGTACAAGATCAGTATGTCATCCAAGAACCGTAGGTACAATTTTGGTTTCAGTAGAGTCTTATTCAAAAGATTATTTTCCTAATAATAATTAAAGATATTTGCTCTTGGTACCGACAAAGGTTGTTCCATTGGGACACTTCTAATTTATTTATAAAATTGGTTTCTAAATTTCAAATAAGTAGAGTATATCAAAATGTACGTCAACTTTATAATATCCCCAATTGTCATTTTATCTCCTTCCCATATTAACGGGTGATCACCAAAGAAAAGCCGTAAGCAATTCTGGACTTTAAGTACTGGTATATTTGCATCCATGAATGCTAAATCTAAACTCACTTACCTAGTACACTCTAGTACACAATTATAAAAATTGTCATCCAACTGATAATATTTCATAAATTTGATTTTTTCTACGACATAGAAACACAGAAATTCTATATTTTGGCGAGTGTTGCACATTGACAGCAGTTATTAATTGGCTACTAGGTTTATGCCCTTATACTCTGGGTGCATCATCGTCATCATCATCATGTCCAGCCACACAAAAGTCAAGTGACTAATGTTTCACTGCCATATAACCATAAGGAGTGAAAAAAAGTATATAAGTGAATTTAGACAAATTATTATTGAGATTTACGAGAGAGAGAGAGGGCTAGAGAGAGAAGGAATACCTTGCTACTATGAGTAAATTTATCAGGATAACTCACAGAAATGAGGCAAACTAAACCTCTCCACAACACCATTATGGCCAAGTTAGCATTCGGGCAAGGCGACATCAGCAATACAGCTTCCTTGCGGATTTCACTGTATCACGTCATAAACAAACCAAACTTCGCAGCTAACTTTGCCCTACTAAGAAAAGAAAGTTACGAAGATGATTCTACTAGACATCTGCAACAAGATCGCCACTGAGCTCGATTCGATGCCATATCGCTAAGGGTTTCTAACCAAGAATTGTGATGCGCACGAGGACCCCATCCCGGCAGACGAGTGAGTTCTATACTACTCAATTTGGGTGCAAGTGACTTTAATTGTTTCTGCCATGTCAAAAACTGCCCACCTTGTTTCTTACGCCAATTTGGTGCTGGATGAGAGAACAGAGCTCTATTGGGCAATCGAAATGAGGGCATACGCAAAACGTGACCGAGCCAACGAAGTTGATGGAGCCTTATTTTTTTTCTAACGATGAGCACGTATTGTCAGATCCAAAAATACGTCTACGGATGTCAACGTTATTTATTCGTTGTTGGTAACCAGCATGTGCTATAGTTCTCAAACAACGATGATCGAATGCCTGTAAGCGTCTCAGATCATCAACTCTAGGAGGCTAAGTTTCACTAGCGTATAGTAAGACTGCGCGTACAGATGCATTGTAAACACGAACTTTAGGGCAAAGTTAAATATTGGCGTTTCTCCATAAATGACGAAGGTTCGAGAAAGCTACTCTAGCTTTCGCGATCCGTATTCTCACATCGTCGGACATATTGCCTACGTTATTGATAGAGCTCCCAAGATGTGTAAACCTGTCGACTATGTCAAGATCTTCATTCTGCAGTCGCAACGTTGGAGTGAGTGATGGGTGATCCTGTAACAGTATCTTACATTTAGAGGGTGCGAGTTTCATACCAAAAGACGGAACAACGTTTGCTAATCTATTTAAGGTGGTCTGGGCAGCATGCTGATTGTCGAATAATAGTACGATATCGTCCGCATAGTCAAGATCGAATAGTTTATCTCCCGGAAGAACTTCAACTCCAGCGTCCTGAATGTGTGGGAGAGTGTTGTTCATAATAGCATCGATTACAAAATTAAACGAAAATGGGGAAAGTGGACAACCTTGACGAACACCACTGCTGGTTGTAAAGTTATGCGCTAATTCGTTGTAAACCTTAACGCGACCAGAAGTATTTGTGTAGAGAGCTCGTATAATATTAACAAATTTAGTGGGCACACCGCTTTTCGACAAGATATGGAATAAAACATTGCGATCATCGAATCAAATGCACCCTTGAAGTCTAGAAAGACGACTATTGTGGGACGGTGATATAAATGTCTCTTTTGAAATGCGAGCTTTAATAAAATTCATTGTACCCTTTTTATGTGCAAAAACAAAAAGAAATTTTATCAGATATAAGAAAATTTTCTTTCGCATGGTCTTCTCAAATATCTACTCATGAACATATCTTTATATATAAATTGGAAAGCAAAACAAGATAGAAATATGTGAACAAAGCGAGTGTGAAAATAGAAACCAATCAAATTGCGTGCGTCACATCCAGTTCAAACTTAATGCTTTTACGTGCTTCTTCTGCTTACATAAATCCGGCTGCAATTTGTTTATCCATAAGGCTCGTATGTGGCTAGCTCCCTTTTGTTTTTGCATTTAGTAATTACATTGAATGCTACGTCTGGAGAACATACGTGCGATGTTTCGATGATGTGTTGCGCAATAACAGACGTGTACTCACCATTTGATTTAAAACAGGCATTTAAGTTGCAATGTTCTCTCATTCGAGTAATTAACCGTCTGGTCGATCGGCCTACGTAAGTTGATCGACAACTTGCGCATGTATATTGGTAAATAAAATTTGATATCGACATTAACGGCTGTTTCTCTTTGATTGCTGGTAAAGGCAAGTGTGTTACCCTAAATAACACTCGTAGTTTGGCTGCATTAAATGTGCGTGTCAATGCTGCTTCAACTTTCTTTTGTGCCATTCGGGAAACTGCATCCCCCTTAAATGGGATGTTCAGGTAGACGGTTTTCTTTTCTGGCCCATAATACGTCTGTTTCTGGTTAACTCTCCTTTTAATAATTGATTCAATTAATTGTCTGGGATAGCCATTAGACATTAAATCGTTAATTGCTTTAGAATTTTGACTAACCAACCTGTCAATTCTTGAAAAGCAACCACGAACTGTTGATAATTTATATTGAAATGGCACAAAACTGCTGTAATGCAAATACTGTGCACACCATGTTGGTTTATGGTAAATTGTTCTGTTTAATTTACCATTAGTTTCTTTCTTTAATAGTACATCTAGGAAAGGCAGACAGTCATCTTTCTCGTGCTCTGACGTGAAACCGATATTCTTATGTGCTTTGTTGAAAATTTGAAGCAATGTTCGTGATTGCGACCTGTTTTTAAGTACAAGAAATATATCATCCACGTACCGTATATATTGAGCACATTTACTTATGTCACTCTTTAATGATGTATTTTCTAGGTGCCTTAGAAAAATTTCAGCCAACACTGGAGATAAGGGGCTTCCCATTGCGACACCATCAGTCTGTTTGTAGATACTTCCATTAAAACGAAATCGTACGTCTTTCGTGCATAATAAGATAAGCTTGCGTAGAGTGTGACCTGGCACCGGCGATGGTAATATATCATGTTCTACCGCTTTGACTATAATGTCAATGGTTTCATCAATTGGAACATTTGTAAACAATGACGTAACATCGAAAGATACCATAATCTTGTTTTTAACATTTATATCTTGAATTTTGTTTACAAACACAAACGAATTGGCAACCGAATGATTACCTAGTAGTTTACGTAATGGTTCGAGTAAACGAACTAGCCATTTAGCTATTGCATGAAACGGATAATTTACCATTGATAAAATTGGCCTCATAGGACAACCTCTTTTGTGTGTTTTGGTAATCTGTACATTATTGGTGTAGATGATCCAACCGGCTTGAACTTCTGTGCAGTGGCCTCATCAATAAAACCGGCATCTGTCAAAATCTTAATTTCATTTATTACTTTGCGCTCCACCTTGTCTATTTCAGACGATAAATCAGATGAAATCGCCGGTGCCAGGTCACATTCTACGCAAGCTTATCTTATTATGCACGAAAAACGTACGATTTCGTTTAAATGGAAGCATCTACAAACAGACTGATGGTGTCGCAATGGGAAGCCCCTTATCTCCAGTGTTGGCTGAGATTTTTCTAGGGTACCTAGAAAATACATCATTAAAGAGTGACATAAGTAAATGTGCTCAATATATACGGTACGTGGATGATATATTTCTTGTACTTAAGAACAGGTCGCAATCACGAACATTGCTTCAAAGTTTCTACAAAGCACATAAGAATATCGGCTTCACCTCAGAGCACGAGAAAGATGACTGTCTGTCTTTCCTAGATGTACCATTAAAGAAAGAAACTAATGGTAAATTAAACAGAACAATTTACCATAAACCAACATGGTCTGCACAGTATTTGCATTACAGCAGTTTTGTGCCATTTAAATATAAATTATCAACAGTTCGTGGTTTCTTTTCAAGAATTGACAGGTTGGTTAGTCAAGATTCTACAGAAAATGAATATAATAAAGCAATTAACGATTTAATGTCTAATGGCTATCCCAGACAATTAATTGAATCAATTATTAAAAGGGGAATTAAACAGAAACAGACGTATTATGGGCCAGAAAAGAAAACAGTCTACATAAACATCCAATTTAAGGGGGATGCAGCTTCCCGAATGGCACAAAAGGAAGTGGAAGCAGCATTAACACGCACATTTAATGCAGCCAAACTACGAGTGTTATTTAGGGTAACACACTTGCATTTGCCAGCAATCAAAGAGAAAAAGCCGTTAATGTCGATATCAAATTTTATTTACCAATATACATGCGCAAGTTGTCGATTAACTTACGTAGGCCGATCGACTAGACGGTTAATTACTCGAATGAGAGAACATTGCAACTTAAATGCCTGTTTTAAATCAATTGGGGAATACACGTCTGCTATTGCGCAACACATCATCGAGACATTGCACGTATGTTCTCCAGACGTAGCATTCAAAGTAATTACTAAATGCAAAAACAAAAGGGAGCTAGTCACATACGAAGCCTTATGGATAAACAAATTGCAGCCGGATTTATGTAAGCAGAAGTAGCACGTACAAGCATTGAGTTTGAACTGGATGTGACGCACGCAATTTGATTGGTTTCTTTTTTTCACACTCTCTCTATGTTCACATATTTCTATCTTGTTTTGCTTTCCAATTTATATACAAAGATATGTTCATTAGTAGATATTTAAGAAGACCATGCGAAAGAAAAATTTTCTTTTATCTGATAAAATTTCTTTTTGTTTTTGCACACAGGAAGGGTACAATGAATGATATAAATTTTTCTGTTCGAGAACTTGCCTTAACGTAAAAATATTATCTATACAACCTCGTCCTGCGCGGAATCCGGCCTGTTCTTCTCTTGTATGTGATTCACGTGAAGCGCTAAGACGATGTAGGATAATCGAAGCAAATAACCTTGATACGGCCGGAGTCAAACTTATACCACGATGGTTATCGCACGAATTACGATTGCCTCTGGGTTCAGTTGTATCTCTTTGTATGCGAGTGTTACCATGCGCCGAATCCAATTCATCACTAGCAATCATATTATTGATTAATAATTTTACTTGCCCTTGTAACCTATCCGTTGGGTCTTTGGTTATTTTAGTATATACTTCCGCATTACTTAACTTTTATAACATGTTAGCATTATAATCTTATTGACTCATCAGAACAGTAGCTCCTCCTTGATCCGCTTTTTTACATAAACTATTATCCGATATGAACTCATTTCTGAGACGTTGAATTTAAGAATTGGTTTTAAATTTATCCACTTGATGTGTTAAAATCATTGAGGCAACGTATAATTCAAATTTCACCCCTTCCTTATCTGAGCTAAATTTTATGTTCCCTATTCGTAAAAACGAGTTAAACTTCATAATTATTTATAAAATATCTAATAAAATCTCTCATCATTTATATGGTTGTATTTCAACTACTTGATGTCTTATCTTTTTTGATTTTGTTAAAGTTTAATTAAACTTGTCTAATTTTTATGCAAAAATTATTGTTCGGTGAGTTATTATGTAGATACGTCTAAATTAAATCCAACCAGTGTCCAACTGAATTTTGGACAGAAATCATCAGTCCACGGCCGCTAAAAATGATAGACCCGGTTTCCTTTTATAAACCATGCCTCGCTAGGAATATTAAAGAAAAAATATTTGTGTGAACCGAACCGTCGGCCTACCTGAATTTTCTGTTGTTTGTAATGATAACAATGATGATGAGCACATTGTATCGACAGCAAAATCACGAAATTGGCCAGGGATGGAGGCACATCAATAAAACATTGATTAAAATAAATCACGATGCTTTAATTGAGTCTTATAAAAACATTCCTATAAATGAATGCAAATAACGCATTGTATATTGTGCTACATCAGAAAAAAATGATTTTCTGGAGAAACAAAACACAGGAATTAATTTTGTTTAAATAGAGAAAAACGATCCACTGAAATAGAACACAAAAATATTAGTCCAGAAAGTTTGAATAGAATAAACATTACTGAACGCATATTCACAATGAGCTTGGAAAACAGCGTGGTAATGTCAATACATGAAAAAAATTGATTTTATTGGCACAGTTTCGAACAAATTCTATTTACTGCAATAGCCGCCGAATAGGGAAGAATGCTTACACGCATGGCCTTAATTAAAAATGAATAACATTTTGTTGGTATGTCGCAGTCTCACAGGGAAATATTTGTTTTCTTATAGATTTACTTTTAGCACTAATCTAATACTGCATACACGATGTTCGTGTGTGTGTTCTGAAAGGGTGTGAATTCTCGAAATGGTTGGCTAACCAACTGAAGCAGGTAAGAAATCACCTATCTGAGTACAGCTTCATATGGTCTTTTGAATATGTTGAAGAGTAGACAAATTAATCGTAAAAAATATTATTATTTTTTTGTTTGGTGTCGCTTCATTATTGAATAATACGCCTTAAAACGAAATTATTGAATTTGTGCTTAAGAACCTCTTGGAGTATTTCCCAAATTTTAAACTGAATCAAGCACAATCTAAATGTTAACTTTATTTCTGATGTTAAGACTTCAAATTCATTTTCACTGACCATATATGCAAACAAAATTATGGTCTAAGGTTGGGTTCAGCTATGACTGCAATCATAGCCGATATTTTTATATGTGTGTTTGAACGAAAGAATTCTGAACGTTTCAGTGATATTAAGTTATAAAAACGCTATGTAAGTAAACAAACATTGTTTGCACATGCGGTGACGACAATTACTTAAATCAAGAGTGCAATCTTCATATAAACACCTGATCCATTATGTACATACATTTTTCAGTATAAACTGAGCATTGCATAATTTAGAAAAGGCAATTCATCCAGTAGACCGGTTATTTTCATGTTGAAAGCTCTTCACGTACCGTCCAGAATTTGGCGCGGATATTAATTGCCTTTATTGCGTCATACAGTGCTCAGTTAATACTGAAAAATGTATGTACATAATGGATCAGGTTTTTATATCAAGATCATAACATTGATTTAAATAATTATACCAATGTTTTGCTGATTATGTATTTTGAAATTTAAAAATTTTTGCAGGCTAAAGAACTACTTTAAAAAATCAATTAAGGGAATTAGACTATTTGATTTATAAATGAAAACGAAGGGAATCATACTCTAGCTCTCCTTGATGTATTGAACGAACATACAGCTAAAAGCAAATTTTGCTCCTACTGATGAGTCGTCAGCAAGCACGAAACGCATGTGCACGAGATTATACGTTTGTTTCATCCTTCTGGTCAAATTTGAACTAATTTTTTATTAGTTGCGCAACACCAAATACACAATTGCATATATATTAGTTCTCCGACAAAAAGATTATCTTGATACAGTAGAAGACTAAATTCATGGATGTCGCAGTGCATGTCATGCTGATTTGGACAAAATAGGATTGCTGTTGCACATACACATATAAAAAACTAAATTTTGTCGTGTGAACTGTACAAATAACAAATTTTTCGTTCACTGGCATTACCGTGGGCCTTTCCATGCAAAATGTTAAACCTTATTTAATTATGTTTTTTCTATTTGAACTTTCTGAATACATACTATTTGCACATTTTACATAGATCTTAATATGATATTTTACCAAAATCAATTCCTGTGTTTTATTTGTCCAGTAGCTCAGTTGATAAAATGAAGCAAACCGTTATTGTACAATATTTAATTTATAAAATACATATCTATGAATAAATATTTTGTGTTTGAAAACCGAATATCATACAAGCATTGTCGTTAAATTTGATAGGATTATTCTAAAATCTGTCATCATTTGCCGTGCTAACAGGTATAGGCTCCAAAAAAGTGGACAGGAAGTCGAATATCGCGGTATTGTTCTTAGAAACATGGCACAACTGCCACAATCTTAAGCACAGTGGAGATCCATTTTATATCTAGTGGATTTGTTCTGATTACTATACTTGTGAACCAATGATCTATTGGGACAACTCGATTAGTGCTAATAGTTTCATAAACTACGTATGACTTAATATATTGTAATTAATTGTTCAATACCACAATATACTAATCCTAGCAATTTGTGGATTGTCATGGATCGTTACACTAATTTTTGAAGTAATTTTTTTCGACTACGTTGGACAGTATAACTCACTGGAACTATTTCAATAAGCGCATATGAGCGTGCGGAAATTTGCCTGCACAAAACTTAAGCAAATAAAAATTTAATAAAATCGTAATAGAAATTATAAACGTTAATAATAAAATAAAAATTAACCAAAATCTATCAGTCATATTATCCTTGACTAGAATTGAAAGGTAGAATAATCATACAAAAGTTAAACAAAAATTACCTTTTCTTTCAGGAAAAACTTAAAAGTACACGGAAGTTCCACTGGCTCGCCTAAAACAACAGATATTTCTTCTTTTGAATTTTCAAATATTTTACTGACATCTGGATTTTCTTGACCGGTTGGTGCTGCAATGCCTACAAATGATGATTGCACTTGCGCGACAATACATACAAGAATCAGCAAAACGGAATTTGCAATTTTGCACATAGCTACAGGAGTTCGTGCACAAGTTCTGCAGATTATTCTGATTCTAGAAATAACAATAAAACATCTTTTCAACCTCAATTTAGATTTACATATCAAATAAAGTCCAACATATCCAAATGTGTTATTAAACAAAAAAGTAGATTTTAAATCAAATTATTCATATTTGCCTATGTGGTTTACTTCATAGATGTACTACAAACAATTCGTATACATAATTCAAATCAAAACGGAAAAAATTTGCGGTAAAATCCTTTTTTCGTCAATTTTTAGTGTTAATTTGGGATGTACACTCAGAGATTTGCCCACTTCAGTCCGTTTACGTAAAACACTGAACAGATCTTTTTTTATAAAATTGACCACTTTTTTAGAGGCACCAACTAACATTTGAATGCTTTCATTATCAGTATATTTGCATCAGTAAAAATTAATTAATTGGCCACATCACCCAGATTACTATCAAGTAATGCTCAAAGAAAAACCTTAATTTTGCGAGCACTAGATTATTTGGAGACTGCTTAGTGTATCCAAGAGACACGTAAAAGTTTAGGCCCTCTGTATGAAGTCGAAAATCAGAATAGGTCATATATTAAAAAGAGAAGTAACAAGAATTACAGTAGTATACGAAGTGACGTGAAATAAAACAATCGCCTTTAATTAATTTTTTTTTTAAATACAATAAATACGTCTTTCACAATTACCCTTTCTTACAAAACCATTAAATATATTTCTCGAATTCGTGTGGAAACTGGCTTTATTTGGCATGTAATACGAAGCACCATTCTCATGCTAAAAATCAGTACAAATACAAATTATTTGCATCCATTTTATTATGCTATCATAAGCAATTTTAAAACTGCCAATATATCAAGGGCATAGTCTAAATAAAGAGCATTAATTGGTATAAGTACTGGTTTTATTTTAATCAATTTTGCTGTATTCACATAAAAATCAATAAAATATAGGTTTACAAATATGTTTGCGTAATTTGAATTGAAAAATAAATCATGCATTGAAGTATAAATTTATTATAAGGTGGGTATGCATAACGCAGTTAAAGAGACCATTTTCTTTTTTCCAAAATTAAACTCGTTTGTAATATCTGGTGTTTTAAATAGTCAGTGTCTTGCAAGACGCTGGATTAAGCAGAAACATTATATAACAACAAATAGGAAGCGGGAAGCATACATAGTAAGATACGCATAAATGCTCGGTTACATACAATCGCTCACACACAATTCAACAGTTTATCTACAAACAACGTACGAACTTCCTTTGTTTAGTTAATTGAGAATAAAGGATGTTGCATTGAGAAACCTCCGATGTGCGTAAATATTTTTGTTTTCTGTTTTTCTGATCACCTGAATATTTGCCTGATTTGGAGTGTGATTCTTATAAACAATATCTTCAGCTGTGGCGAAAACGTTTTCCTCTATGCCATCTGTTTGAAGTCCAACATTTTCTTAAATTCGCTTCTTAAATAATTAGCTGGCCCGGCCCAAATACGTTGTATGTCAGAAAATCGCGCTTTAATGCCATCCAGGTGGTTTCACTTTGAGCTTTTGAGAGAACGATAGAAGTCTGAAACGCGTGTATGTATGTTATTAACGGTGGTTCATTGATACATTTTATCTGGAACACATAGCAACTGTGGCATAAGGGCTTATTTCAGGTTTGCACATGCAAGAATATTGGAAATGTCTAACTTACAAATAGAGACTAAAATTAAACAGATAGTGGACGGAATCAGAAAAAACGCAGATAATTTTCCTGCAAGGAATTTAACTTGTACATTTTAATTTTATTGTTTAACCATTCGCAAAGTTCTTCTATATGTGCATGAAATTTTTTTCATTATCCCATTCACCTAGGTTAACAATTTAACAAACAGCCTAACGTCACAAATGTTGCCTTTATTTGTACAATAACATATTTGTTAAAAGTGTTAATATAGGTAAATCTTATGATAGATGGAACATCTTATCCGAAATCTTAGAAAGAAAATGGGCCGCAAAACCATTAGAGAATATCATCAAAAGGATACAAAAAAATTGCATTGCAAATAGGATCTTTAAAATCTATAAAAACGTTAGTATATTTAGTCTCATTTACACGTAGAAAGTATTAACCGTTTGTGTGGACTTCTTATTGACTTTTCCATGTTCTGCCACCATGAAGAGAGAGCAGGAAATGATAGAATATCGAGTTTTTACACTTGACCTACCCACTGCATCTTTATACTTTAAAATTCAGTTTATTCTCACTGTTTAACAGTTTCACACCATTGAAATATGAATTCTGCAAATATAGATAATATCTTTGATTAGATGTCTTGACAAAATTTTGATAAACTTTTTTAAGTTATCTCTATTTATATGGAATATAATTGTATGGATTGGATTATTGCTCTTTCAGAACAGTAGTACAACTTATTGACGTGCGAATTTATGCTTTGTCCTGATCTTCGTTTCAAATACATACCCGAATAAAATACTTTGGTAACCAAGTTCTAATGGTATTTATTTCCTTGATCGTCATTATTATTAGTATTTTAAAATTCAGTTAATCTATTTTGACATTCGTGTGCATAAAATTTGTCTAAAATCTGTCAAAAGTCTAACCATTCCCAGTAAACAAGTAAGCATGATAATTTGCGTTAAATTTTCTAATCGCTCTTTTCTTATAGTCATTTATCGACGGTCGAATAAACTAAAATGACTGCTAATGTCATCATTATTGTTTTATCTTGGGAACTTTTGCAATGTAAGCAATGTGGGAAAATTCTCACGAAGGTGATATCACTTCACTTCCAACATTAAAAGAAGAAAATTATATAAGATTTTATTTGAAAATTGAGATTCTCATATTTTTAAAATTAAGCATACAACTGTCATAGTAATTAATATAATCTATAACAGAACTTACAGTCTAAATCAATTTGTCTCTGTACAAAAGTCCGAGAAATGGAGCAAACTTATAAAAAATTGTCTTACACCTGTTTATAAAAACAATCGCGGTTTAAGGAAGTTTAAAAATGCATAGTAAAATAGAGAGTTTAGTGATAAATGAGCATAATATTCATAAAGAACCCATTGATCATGTTGAAATTGATGATTGGTCGAATCAAAATTCTGAGTTCTACATAAACACTATATCACAGTTTACAAATACAAACAAAATTTACAAATATCAACCTACAGCAAGGGAGCAGTGTTAGTTTTTCAGAATTTTGGAAGGAATTCCAAATAAACAATGCACTATATAATTAAACGAACATTGGTTGTGCGGTCGGCGATAAAAATTATTATAATCAAGGTTGCGATTTTTGTATAAAAACCTGACTCATTATGTAAATACATTTGCCAGTATAAACTAAATGTTGTATAGATTAAGAAAAAATCAAATCATACAGTAGACCGGGTTCGTCCTAATTGGAAACTCATCACGTACAGTCCAGAATTTGCCAAGAACAGGACTTGAACCTGGGCACGTCTACTTCGGAATCTGGTGCTCTAACCACTGATGCACCCTGCCGCACGCTAAGCACAATTTCCAATTATATACTAACTTATATTTTTGGTTAGCCTTTCCATTATGTGTAGCTTTCTTTTAGATCTGAAGTTCCAACTAACTATCACCAATTTGTCACTATAGAACAGACACCACGCAACATGGGGAAGTGCTCTTGAAATGGACATTTCTATAATTAAACGAACATTGGTTGCGATCTTGAAAATTTCAAAACTAGTTCAGAATAACTTCCCTATCTAATAAATTCAAAAGTTGGCTATAAATCCTGATTTTATACTTTATTTAGAAGACCAAGGGCGAAAGCATTGACCTATACGTAGATTTTGTCCTTGAAGAAGAAATGTTCGACAATTTATTGCGATTAGATTAGCATTTTATTTTTAATTTTTGGGTTAATTTGAATGGCTAAACAATTTTTACAATGAATTTATGGCAAGTTAGTTCGGCTTACAAACCCACTCATATCCAAACATCAAAGAACTGCATATGCATACCTGTGTAAAAACTGCACACATACAAATTATTATTTCAGTCTGAAGAATAAACACATAAAAAATAAATACACACGATCGTAAATAAATATAAACGTACATGCATAAAGCCATCCATACATACATACATACATACATACATGCATACATATATACATGCATACATCAATACATGCAAATGTACGAATACTTACATATATACATACATATTAACTTCCATACGTACGTATAAACGTAAATGGTTACAATAATATATATATATATATATATATATATATATATATATATATATATACATATATGCACAGTGCATACACACATGCATACTTATTGACGAACATACATGCACACATATATAAATGAAAACATACATACATGCGTATTAACATAGTATTTACATACATAAATCCATACACATGTATACGTTCATAAATAAATACATGTATACATATAAACACGCATGCATACATTCATACATAAATATATAAATACTAAAATACCAACATGCATTCATTAGTGTCTATATATATATATATATATATATATATATATATATATATGTATATATATATATATATATATAATACATAGCTACATTAATTCATACGCAAATGCATTCCTACATACGCACAGCCGCACATATATATTTATAAATACATCCTCATGGATGTACATGCATACTGATATGCGTATGCAAATTCTAAAAACTGGCATAAAAATTAACCGAAATTATGAAAAAAATTCTGTCTCTCATACAGAGGGTTCCAGAAATAACCCAAGATATCAGAATGATTATTATAGACTTCTTTTCTGACTAATTGATAATAGAGTAAGTCACCGATTTTCCGCTTTATAGATATTGTGAGAATTACGCAGGGGAACTTGGCAATCAACGTCACAGTTGAGTTCTGATATAGATAACCACGAATGATACCTTCATGACAGCCAATGTTCCTGATACCGTTGCAGTGTATGAACGAATATGGTTGACTCATCAGTAGCATTATGCTAGCATACAGCGACTGGGTTAATACTTGTTTGTATATAAATGCAAATTTTTAAGTGAATAGCATGAAAAAAGTTTTTTTTCACAGTAGAAATATTTTTAACTTCAAGATACATAATTCTTTTAATGAATATTGTAATTGACAGCTATATAAAACTGATTAGCAGAAATAAAGCATTTGGCTCATTTCGTTTATCTATTCCTCTTTTTGTTTTGAACTCAAACCTAGTAACTGTGTACTAACTACATGTCACTGTGGTTAGAAAAAGAGGCTCTTTAACTAATCCATTTACATTAAATTAACGCAAGTATATATATATATATATATATATATATATATATATATATATATATATATATATATGACCGAACATGAAATAAAAAACCTTCTGACCAACTGATTCTTTAGTAGGTGTGTCATGCTCCAGTATCGCTTGGCATCTGTTATTACATTTCTGTAGTAATCAGGAAATTATTCATTTTTATGCAAAATATTGGTAGCGACGACCTAACATTTTCTAATTTATTTTTATGCGTTTTTCCTGGCAATAAATAGTGTCTTTTAAAGTAATATGCGAAATGTATCATTAAAAACAGTGTAATCACGGACACGTGTTTTTCAAGGTTTCTAGCTCCTTATCTCTAGGAGACCGCGAAACGCCTAATCACACAGTATATTTTGGCAATAAATGTAAAAAAATTGTGCAAGCAAATTCATATACATATTTTATATTTTACAATTATATCTTTGTTTAACATTGTATTACATTGCGCGCAAATGATCAGTTACTAATAAAATTATTTACGTTTTCAATGCTACAAATGCAGCTTTCGTGCGGTCTCCACCTTATTTGAAGATCTGATGTCTCTTCTTGTTTTCTCATCTTTATTCAAATTAAACTCGAGAAGAATTTCTTAGAAATCCGTTTTACTACCGAAATATAAGGTAGAGCCATCACTAATACTCATGGATTTAACTTTTAAATTATTAAAACGCAGCGCGTTAACTGTGGCGCGTTGTCAAGATTTTAGTTAGACTAAGACGATTTAATAAGTGATGAGGCGAAAATAAAATTGTGACTTTATTCCGCATAGACATCAACAACCATACCCAACCTCATACACACAAACAAACAAAAAAATAAAAGTATAAATGGATGAACAACTGAAGCAATATGAGAAAATCAAAGATTATGCTTAGATTAGAATGCAAAATAATTCACATTGGTTCTGCAAGTTGAGTCTACAAGCTAACGATACGAGAGAGTCATATTTATCTAAAAACTAGAATATGGAATCACGCAAAATGTAGATTAATTTTATTTTAATAATATTCGCTTAATGCAGCAGTATAGCTACACAACAGTTTAATATGGTAAAATTTATCTCAAGCTTGTCAAACTTGCGTTAGAAACGTTTCTACTCATTGCTTTTAAAAATTGCCAACTTATAGGAAAACATCATATTCATGCTATTCCGATTTATGCAAAATTGACGCAGGATGTAATTCACAAGATATTTTAATCTAGACTAGAAAAACTTCAAACACATGAAACCTACGGACTTCAATATCGAGCATTTCTATAAATTTACTTTGTCGATTTAAACAAATGGGCATTCCATTTGCAAGTTTGTATTAGGTGTTGCGAGCCTAATAACAAATTAGTTCATTTGTAACCAGAAGGATAAACCAAAGGCAGCATGAACGGAAAGTATAATCTCATGCACATTCGTTTCGTGCTTACTGGCGACTCTTCAGTAGGAGCCGGTATTACGCCCTGTAACCAGTATATATTTTGGTCAAGAATGTGGGTTAATAGGACAGTACAATCTCCTAGACGCATGTGTAAACCTGCAATAGTGAAGCTAACATCATATAAAGTCTACGACAATGCGACTCCAACGCTAACTCACACTATATAAAATATATACCGAGTCTGTAAAGGATACTAACACAAAAAACTGAACGTGAATACGTTGATCATGCTTAATGGAAATAAACTGCCAACAAAGCGCAGTGTATCTTTTCGACAGAAGATTTGTTTCTCAAGTTCGCATCTCATTAGCCGAGTTACCATTTCTTATTCTAACATTCGATTACGGTACATGTTAGCCATCATACAGGATAAAAGTAATATTCCCGGAAAAAATGGCAATAATGAAGAAAATTTCCGCAATGTCCGTCAACTAGGTCATGTCATACTTTTAAATTTATATGTACACAATTAGGTATCGTTTAAAACACACATGTTTATCGAGAAAAAAGCGGAGAACAATAATAAGTGTTCAATTTGATTTATAAATAAAATCTTTTGTGAAGCAAATGACACTTAATAGTATTCAATTTAGTAGACATATATATATATATATATATATATATATATATATATATATATATATATGAATATACATATATATATATATATGTAATATAAATATATAAGAATATATATATATATAAGAATATATATATATATATATTGATATATACATATATTATAAATACATATATATATATATATATATATATATATATATATATGAGTATATATAAGCATATATATATCGATATCATTACGCGTTAATGAACATCAAAACACTAGCAGCCTGGCATACGATGTATTTGACAGTAAACTTCGGCTGCAGCAATTTCTATGCAGCCTTCGCCAAATGTATCTAAATTATGCAGATAAACAATCATTGCTTGCTTGCTTATACGGCATCAAGCCAGAAGCGGAAAACTTTAATGCAGAGCTATAAGCACACATAAATCTCGACATTTTACACATAAAACATATAAATTTCTTTTATTCATTGAAACGATGAACGAGGAAATTGCACATGACAGCTTCCACAATAAACTTCTTGGTATTTCTTGCTTTGAAAAGGAACGGTATATCCGCCATGCTTCGAGACGCATCTAGTTGAGGTTAACACAATTACTGCTGGAATACTCGTTCGTATGGGAGATTGCATCATCCATCTGTCGTATATTTCTCGGCCAAATTTGAAGTGAGTATAGGTCGTAATACCGGTTCATACTGAGTCGCCAGTAAGCAAAAAACGCATGGTTGCATTAGATTATACTTTTTGTGCATACTGACTTTGGAATGTACTTCTGGTCCTGGTTGAACAGCTTTGTTAATAGGTGTCAACACCTAATACACAATTGCATTTATATTACCTCACCAGAACTATCAATATCTTGGAAAATTTATATAATTAAATGATGTCATGATAATTGATACCGATCAAGGCAGGTGTAAGTGGATTTACTGGAGAAAGTGGTGTTAAGAAGTGGTTGTAATTCTCAGATTTAGTGAATTTAGCATGCCTTGAAATCCCTTGTGTTGCTATCATGTATTGACTTGGCAACTATAGTGGTAGTACTATATATTTTTTAGGTAGCCATAATGTCGGTACCCTTTACAGGCTCGGTATATAT
This sequence comes from Eudiplozoon nipponicum, assembly GCA_029291075.1. Lineage (NCBI taxonomy): Eukaryota > Metazoa > Platyhelminthes > Monogenea > Mazocraeidea > Diplozoidae > Eudiplozoon > Eudiplozoon nipponicum. The sequence continues at coordinate 85,109 of JAQBSW010003228.1, forward strand.
ACTATATATATAGTGAGTTGGCTTTAAAAAATTCATATGAATTTAGTTCTACTTCTATTCGTGCACATATTCGTATAGGAGATTGTAGTATCAAACTGTCCCACATTTTCTGACCAAGTATATAGTGGATATAGGGTGTAGTACCGACCCCAATTAATACAAAATTTTGAAAGTTTCTTGCTTCTACCAGCCGTATTTAAACTAAAATGGTTTTGGTTTTGCTTCATTAATTATCGGTAAGTTATAACTAAATAGCAATCGAAGCAGCGGTTGCTAATGAATCATTTAACGATACCGGACTATTTAATTATAGGCAGCATATCATTTACATTTGGGTTTAGCAGGCATATTGTTGAACAAAAACACCAATTTTTTACTTAGACATCCACAAAGCGATCACTTTTTTATTCGTCGCGACAGTGTTTCGGATGGTACATCACATATCATGAGTAAATCACCATAAATGGTCTTTCAGGAGGGCTCGGCTTCCATGTATGTTTTTTGTAGGAAATCAAACCTCATGCTAACTTCAATAAATAGTGCCCGTTATCCATTCGCATTTAAAACTGCTTTGAGCAAAGTAACGTCTTAGCATCAAAACTCCTCTATACAAACTTTGTTTTGACAGCCGGATAAATTGTACAGCAAATTGATTCGTGAAATTGTGACTGCGCTGTGGTAATTTAGGTTCTCTCCAGTTTATTTCTGCTTAAGCATAGTGTACTTTCTTCATACAGCCCTTGTCTTGTTTCAATATCAATACGCAGGCAAAAGACATTGCCTTAGACAAAGTTAGTCTATGCTGTTTAATGAACGGAATTTTATGGTCTTCGCTATTTAAATATTTAATAATTTCATGCATTTCTTATATTTTGATCATGAAGTTGAAGATATTATCGAAATCCCCGACATATTTACGGGAAAATTTTCTTATTTAACTGTCTCAGTTTGGATGTCTTCAGAAAGGACATGTAAACCACAGATAGTGGACTTGCTAAGCGTAAGTCCATTTTCATTTTATGGACTAGGCACGAAATATGGCCGATTGAACAGGTGGAGCTACGTGACGCCACTGGGACTAATTAATTTAATCATCATCACCCAATCGCACAAAATGACGTACGAACTCAAATTAGTCTTACAGTCTTTATAATTTGTAATGAAAATAATTTTGATCGCAGCACTTTTGATTTATTAAATAAAGTCAAAGTTATCAATGCAAAATATATGATGACATTAAAATTTATTTATAATTAATCTTGTTGAATAGCTAACGGTCTATTTTGTAAATTTATTGTTAAAGCCAAACTTAATTTAATTTATTTACAATTCGTCAAACTGTATACAAAAAATTTATTAAGGATGTTTAATTTCAATTCAATGGTATATAAAAGAAACAGGTTGCGCGACAGGGAATAGATTATTTATCTGATTTTCGTATTGCGTACCGAATTGACTGTCAACTTAGTGGGTGATGTGCTTTCCATTGAAAAAAATATCCGTACCAGGATATCGAAATATCTGGGAAAATCATGACGACAATTGTGTATAAATTGACGATGGACAGTCCTTTAGGAACTCTACCTGTAATTCTTTAAATCAAGTTTGCGAGCTTGAAGTAAACACCAATCCCATTTTGTATTTAACCCGTCGTCGAACAACATAACAAAACTACCGCCAGCCGCAACGCACTGACGCCGCTGGCGGTAGTTTTGTTATGTTGTT
>JAQBSW010003229.1:0-86825 GCA_029291075.1 Eudiplozoon nipponicum
ATAATGACTAATCAATTATTAAGAATATAGTCTTTTTTAAATTTCATCTCTAACTACTCGTTTGATTTTAAAACTTAGTGATTTGAACATTTATATTGTGTCTTGTATCTCCATCTTACCAATTAGGATCATTCTAATAATACATCATTTCTAATATTTGGAAGTAATAATTAGTCTGACGTGTGTAAAGGGTAAATTAATGTCTATGGACTGCAGATTCATTTAGATGTATGTAAATGTGTATCAATTATATTTAACTGATTTTTTTAGTTATGTATACACGTACACATGCATGTGTGGAGTGCGTCTGTTTAATGGTATGACAATAACTGTTATTAATTAGTCTATCTTGAGTACAACCTGATTGGTTTTAATTAAAATTTAACACGTGCATTGGTCTTTCGGATTTCTAGTTTTATCACTATTGACATGTTTTATGACGATTGCTTCTGAATTATTGGTCTCCCCCCACCAGAAAATGTGAGGGCAACCTCAGTTACGTCATTTTACATTGAGTGTATAAAACGAATAGTTAACGCATGAAAATAATATATTCTTATTCAGCCACTCTAGTCTCACTTAGATGAAAATAACAGTTACGGAAATGCACACACAAACGCAAGTGACACCCGAATATCTAGTGAAAGGCCAGTCTGAAGTATAAATAATATGGCTAGAGGAAATAACGCGCTTGCTTCATTAGCCTCATTTGTTAAACTTGTGAGGATGGAATAACTGAAGAAGGCTATCGATAAAGGTAGCCGAAATATATGAAAGAAAGAAAACTAATGGAATAATAAAAGCTGGTTAGTCAAAACGCAGATCAGGTAATTACTAAGCTCAAGTTTTTTTAAATTGTATTGTCGGAGTGCCCGCTTCATATATTACAATGCCGCGTTTTGCGTACGTGGGTAGTAGCTTTGCATGGACAGTTTCACAAAGATCCGATTGATCACAATTTCCAATTTTGTTTTGTCTTTGATCGGGTTGAATTTGCATTCGTCCCAATGGAAATGCGGTTCTATCACAAGACTAAAATAGCCTCAGCACACACTAGAAATGGCTTATCTAATGTTCATTTACAGACAATGTAACCATATATCATGTTATCATGCTGATAAAATCTTAATGATACAAAGTCTATTGTGAGAACCTGTTGAAATGAAGAATTTTTTGGCGGAATTTTCGAGCTCACGAGTTAATGGAGATAAACAATGAGCAAGATGTGATGTCGCAAAGTGCGATATCATATGGACTGAGACATCACATTGGTGTACTTATGCCTTCTTATCAACAACATTTCCAATTGTCAAATCACTTGAACGCGGTAGGTTGCCTTTTATAAATTTCTCTAAACAGCACGAACTGGGAAACAGACAGTTCACTCAGACTTGAGCAAATATCAAGCCAAATTTTTGTCTTATATCGCAATCCTAAATCCAAATATTTAAAATCAATACAGAACTACGAATTTTAAGGGTGAATGTTAAATATCATTTATTATTTGCCTGTCTGATTTTAAATGCGTGTACGTATGCTTATATTTTTGGTCTTTATAAGCTTATGACCAGGCCTTACTAGCAACAAAAGCGTGAATCTTGTTTAAACTATCAAGGTACAGCCATCCCATCTTATGTGAACAATTTGAATGGATGACTTGGTGGTCTTCTTACGTCAAAACGTAGCCGATTACTGTTCATAATCAATTGGCAGTGAAGCAGTAGTTCTTAATTGCGAATTTGTGTTTGTGTTTTCTCTTCTTTCTCAATTATTTGGGATTAGCTACATTTGAAGTTTTGCATTTTGACTTATTAGTATGGCGTTATTTTCTCAGACAGTACCAGATTGGCGTAAAAATTGAATTCAACGACAATTACGTTTGATTTTGTAGAGGCGATTTGTTCTCAAAGATGAGAGTTATTTCGCCCATCACGGTTCTTGACCTAACAAACTTGCGCGATATGGCATAGAATCTTGCTCTGTTCCCATCTTTTTGCAGATTTCTAGTGTAGTTGTCTTATTAATAATCTTAGTTTTTTTGCGAAGTTCATAACAGGTTTTGGTCGGCTTTTGAAGTGATAAGGTAAGACATACAGTTGAGACATTACCGATTTCACCTTGCCTTTTAGTTTATTTGATTTAATGTATAAGTGAAGCTGATATTTCAGTTGCCGCTTTTTTATTGTTAAGGTAGACGTTCCGATTTAGTTCACACTCGCCTTGCTATGAATTAGTCTTTATCGTCTAAGGTCATATTTAATAGTTATGTATCAGTGAAGCATCAGTTTTTGCAGAGCTAATGTAATTCTATGTTTATATAGATTTATTTAGTGACTTTGTTTAACTTTTTAGGCTCCACGTAAGAAAAATTCTAGTGATGTTTGTAAATCTACAGACGAGGGTGTCGACAGTGAGAGCAAAGCTTGTGAAAGTGATAAAAACGAGAATAAATCGGAAGCTGAAACTCATTTTAACCAACTGTTCGATCAAATCCCTGACTCGGTCTTGCATGATTCATTTAAACTGCTTTCAAATGAAAGCAAACGAAAGCCATGTATGCTTGGCATCGACGAGGCCGGTCGTGGGCCAGTGTTGGGTGAGTTTTATGAAATAGTTATTGAACTTTATATGTAATATTTTACCCTTCCGTAATTTAAATTATTAAGTTCATTATAGATGTGCAATTTTGACACCTTTGTGCAGGGCCTATGGTTTATGCGTGTGCAGTTGCGCCCATCGAATTCGCCGATGAACTGAAAAGCCTTGGTCACGCAGGTGCGTCTCAATATTTCAAATATATCACAATTTTTCGCATTTTATTGTATAAACTGTCAACTGGTGAACACTAGATTGGGATGGATTGAAATATGTTTGCCTAATACCTTGCTAATCAAATTAGTTAATAAATATAGTCGTGTCTCACATGATTCACGCTTAATTTAATCGTTAGTTTAAAGAAAAATATCTACTTTCCTTATTTTGATAACCAAAAAGTACGTTCATTTGCGCTTTTGCTTATTATTTAAAGTGTAAAGAATAACAAATTTATGGTATTAATAAACAATAAACTTTATATAACTTACAAATACGCTTTGTTTGCTTCCTGACTTACTATTAGCTAAACGAACATTGGTTGCGCGTGTGGTGATAACAATTATTATAATCAAGGTTGCGGTCTTGATATAAACACCTGACCCATTAATTACTTACATATGTCAGTATAAATTAAGAATTGTATAGTGTAGAAAAGGCAATTCATCCAGTAGACCGGTTTCGTACTGGCCAGAAATTGCCGCGGACCGGACTCGAACCTGGGCACGTCTGCTTTGGAATCTGGTGCTCTAACCTCTGAAACAATATGGTGAAAATTGCAGGGAAGCTGTATATGCCTGATGTCGCTTTTCTTTAAAGTTTTTTACCTAAGTTGTCTCGTTTTTGTGTATTACCTAGATGAGCATCTCAAACTGTCTTATAACCTTCCATTTTTAAATCACTGACATTTGTGTTCTTAATTATTATTAGTGTCACTATCATCCGTTTTATCATTTATATTTTGTATTGTAAGATTTGTTATATTTCTTAAATGTGCAAAGATGTGAAATTTTGTCAGGCACAAAATCTGTTAATTTCTCATCTTCTCAAGTATCTACAAATACTGCCAGAAAAAATTAACGTAGAAAGTTTGAAATACGGGACCAAGCAATCATTTGTGTGCATTTCCTCCAGTTTATTTATAAAAATGAGGAAGAAAGGGTCCTTGTATCTAATAAATTTTCTTTTTATCTTTACATGCTGAAAAGGTATTATGACTTAATAAAGCTCGCATTACAAAATATTTTTTGTAATTCTCAGCTACTAAAGGCTGTTGGATTTTTCTGCGTTAATGTAGTGCTAGACGTTGTGCTACATGGCGTCCTCCAGCACCCGGACAACAGTGGACTCAAATAGATCATGTAGCAATTAATTATCGATGGTATGGTTGCATCCAGGACTGTCATTCGTTTTTGAATATGTCGACTCGGACCATGCACTTAACCGTTGCAGATTTGCACAAAAATTTTCCGGGAATATAATTAAGAATAAACCCCAAATTGATGTAGGCAAACTCGAGCAACCGTCCTTCCGACAAAATTATGAAAATATTCTAAAGGCGAAAATCCGAATATACTTTGGTCCAAGATAAGTTCCACTATGCACAATGCAGATACTACTGTATGTGGCATTGCAGGCCCCCGTAGAAATAATCATTGGCTCTCTGTAAAATCTATGAAGATACTCGAAATAAGGCGCCAAATTCCACCTGGCTCGACTCATAATAATACCCGTCGCAATATAAGACGCCAACTTAAGCGCAGTCTAAAAGGCGATCTCGAAAACTTTTGAAACAGAAAGGCTGAAGAAATGGAAGTAGCTTTCGCGTCAGGTAATAGTCGCTGTTTGTTCCAACTTATCCGCACAACAGGTTCGAGAAAGTTAAAAGTTAGCGAAACTATAAATGATAGTAACAACGAATTAATAACCGATAAAATAAGTCGTCTTGACAGGTGGACTGAACACTTTAGAGATCAATTTTCTTGGCCACCCGCGTCAGTTCCGATTCCCGAAAGCATGTCTGCATCAACAGTGTGGAATGTTAGTCCCGAAGAACCATCCGAGTTAGAAGTACGCGATGCAATCCTATCTCTTAAACGCCGCAAAGTTGCCGCCCCCGATGATCTGCTTCCGGGATTGTTTAAGGATGGTGGCGATATAATTTCAGGAGCGTTGACCAAACTTTTTCATACTATATGGAATGAGGAAACCATACCACTTGACTGGAATGAGTCGACCATCATTCCCATCTTCAAAAAAGGCAATCGTAATTCGTGCGATAACCATTGTGGTATAAGTTTGACTCCGGTCGTATCAAGGTTATTTCCTTCGATTATCCTAAGTCGCCTTAGCGCTTCACGTGAATCCCATGCAAGAGAAGAACAGGCCAAATTCCGCGCAGGACGAGGTTGTATAGATAATATTTTTACGTTAATGCAAATTCTCGTACAGAGAAATTTATATCACCGTTCCACAATAGCCGTCTTTCTAGACTTCAAGAATGCATTTGATTCGGTGGATCGCAATGGTTTATTCCATTTCTTGTCGAAAAGTGGTGTGCCCACAAAATTTGTTAATATTATACGAGCTCTCAACACAAATACTTCTGGTCGCGTTAAGGTCTACAACGAATTGACGCGTAACGCTACAACCAGCAGTGGTGTTCGTCAAGGTTGTCCACTTTCCCCCTTTTTGTTTAATTTTGTAATCGATGCAATTATTAAAAGCACTCTCAAACACATTCAGGATGCTGGAGTTGAAGTTCTCCCGGGCGATAAACTAGTCGATCTTCACTTTGCGGACGATATCGTACCATTATACGACAATCAGGATGCTGCCCAGGCCACCTTGAATAGATTAATAGACGCTATCCAGTCTTTCGCTATGAAATTCGCACCCTCTAAATGTAAGATACTGTTACAGGATCACCCACCACTCACTTCAACATTGCGACTGTAGAATGAAGACCACGACAGTCGACAGGTTTACATATCTTGGGAGCTCTATCAATAACGTAGGCAATATGTCCGACGAGGTGAGAATACGGATCGCGAAAGGTGGAGTAGCTTTCTCGAACCATCGTCATTTATGGAGAAAGGCGAATATTTCACTTTGCCTAAAAGGTCGTGTTTACAATGCATCTGTACGCGCAGTCTTACTATACGCTAATGAAACTTGGCCTCTTAGAGTTGATGATTTGAGACGCTTACAGGCATTCGATCATCGTTGTTTGAGAAGTATAGCACATGTTGGTTACCAACAACGAATAACTAACGTTGACATCCGTAGACGTATTTTTGGATCTGACAATAAGTGCTCGTCGTTAGAAAAACAAATAAGGCTCCATCAACTTCGTTGGCTCGGTCACGTTTTGCGTATGCCCTCATTTCGATTGCCCAATAGAGCTCTGTTCTCTCATCCAGCACCAAATTGGCGTAAGAAACAAGGTGGGCAGATTTTGACATGGCAGAAACAATTAAAGTCACTTACATCAAAATTGGGTAGTATAGGACCCACTCGTCTGCCAGGATGGGGTCCTCGTGCGCATCATAGTTCTTAGTAACTCTTAGTAATATGGCATCGAATCGAGCTCTGTGGCGATCTTGTTGCAGATGTATAGTAGAATCATCTTCGTAACTTTCTTTTCTTAGTAGGACAAAGTTAGCTGCGAGGTTCGGTTTGTTTATGACGTGATACGGTGAAATCCGCAAGGAAGCTGTGTTGCTGATGTCGCCTTGCCCGAATGCTAACATAGCCATAATGGTGTTGTGGAGAGGTTTAGTTTGCCTCATTTCTGTGAGTTATCCTGATAAATTTACTTATAGTAGCAAGGTATTCCTTCTCTCTCTGCCTCTCTCTCTCTCTCTCTCTCTCTCTCTCTCTCTCGTAAATCTCACTAATAATTTGTCTAAATTCACTTATATACTTTTTTCAATCCTTATGGTTATATGGCAGTGAAATATTAGTCACTTTTGACTTTTGTATGGCTGAACATGATGATGATGATGATTATGCGTTAATAGAAATGATGGTATGGTTGGATTTTTTCCGTATTTTGAGATGTATATGCCTAGCTGCAGCTGCTCATTTTGTCCATAGTATTTACGTCAGGTAAATGGTCGGTTGTTCTTTATGCCGCGGCGAATTGAGAGGTTACCTGATCTTCGTTTTGACTAACGTAGCTTTCATTGTTCCAGTAATTTTCTTTTATCAAGATATTTCGGTCCATCTTATCGTAGGCCTTCATCAGTTGCATCTTACGCAACAAACGAAGCAAGTGTTTTATTTCCTCTAGTCATAATATTTAATGTACCTCAGACTGATCTTTCATTAGATATTCGCGTGTCACATGTGTGATGAGAGAAAATTACTGGAACAATGAAAGCTGCGTTAGTCAAAACGCTTATCAGGTAATTTCAATTAATCCAGGTGCGCAACAAGGCAATAGCTACTGGCGCCTTTGTAAATCGATGTGTCAATTTGGTTTGATTCAGATCAATGTCCGCTGCTATTCAGTAGATATTAATTACGGTCGCTTATTAAAATATCATCACCTTGTTATAGACGCCGATTTCGCTTATTGGGCTACTATTTGAGATGGCCGCATGCAGTTTTTTCTTGCCGGTCTACTAAGATTGATTGGATGGTTGTAAACTTGTTGATGCCTATCTAATGAAACTAATATTGGTTGATGACATCATACCTTGTCTATATTGATCAAAAGACACTCGATCTAGCGGGACACATTGTCTAGTGAAGCAGGCTGGTTAATTACTCGTAATGACAAAGGCTCTTCTGGAACCTACCGAGCGGGAAATCGAGACATATGTTTATGAATTATGTTGAAAAACACGATCTAATAGAGAATACATTCATTGTCTATATCTAGGCCAATTGATTTAGTAGGTACTTAATGACAAGAACACATTTTCCCATTTTAGATTACACGTGTTTACATTTTATTAAGCGAGTGAGAAGTCGTCCGATTTTGGATTTGATTTATATTTATTTTTTAGATTTATACGAGTGTATTATTGTCCATTAACTGGTAACTTGTGGGTGTATGTCTGCATGCTGGTAGGGATGATCGTGTTCATATAACTAAGTAATGATTGAAATCTAATAATTCTTTCGCTTTATTGGTTAATGCATGTACGAATGTTTTTCACCGTATTTTGTTTTTCATTTCAAATTGTTTATAATTTGCGCTGTCCTTCAAGCAACAACGCAGGATGTGTATATTTTTATGTTAATCGGTCTTCTAATTATGAACTTTCTGGTATTAAAAATAATAATGTCGTTGACGCAGCTGCTTCTATCTCGGTTTTCCTTGTCTGGTTGAATATTCGATGGTTCTGGTCCAATAGATAGTCGGATTTGGCTGAATAACTGAATTTTAATGATGGTTTTGTTTCTGCGTGGCTATTGAAATATAACATTGTTGACGCTTATTGTTTTATATGGTGTGCTTCGTATATGTTGCATAAATTTTCCAATTTGCTTTTTGTATAACTGAGAAATTGTTATATTTGTTGAAAATTATTTTAAAAATTGGTGGTTTCCATGACACTGTTAGGCCTCCCAAAATCAATTTATGTGGTAAGCACGAATCGAATGTGCATGAGATTATACTTTCCGTTCATGCTGCCTTTGGTTTATTCTTCTGATCACAATTGAACTAATTTGTTACTAGGTTCGCAAAACCTAATACATACTTGCATATATATTAGTTCTTCGCAACAAACAGTATTTAACTATAATATATTGAATTGAATGATGTCATGCTTACCGCGAAATGTGATAACTGATATCGATCAAGGCCAGGGTGTATAGATTTACTGGAGTAACAGGTGTTCAGAAATTGTTGTAATTCTCAATTTCGGTGAACTATAGCATAAATTGATATCCATCAGGTTGGTATCATGTACCAACTCGGTAACCATAGTGTTAGTACCATGTACCTTTTCGGTACAATAATGTTGGTATCGGTTACTAACACAATAGCCATAGTGTTAGTATCCTTTACAGACTCGGTATATATATTATATAGTGTGAGTTAGCGTTGAAGTCGCATTGTCGTTGACTTTAGATGATGTTAGCTTCACTATTGCAGGTTTACACATTCGTCTAGGAGATTGTACCGTCCTATTATTCCACATTCTTTGACCAAATATATAGTGGTTAAAGGGCGTAATACCGGCTCCTACTGATGAGTCGCCAGTAAGCACGAAACGAATGTGCATGAGATTATACTTTCCGTTCATGCTGCCTGTGGTTTATCCTTCTGGTCACAACTGAACTAATTTGTTACTAGGTTCGCAACACCTAATACATACTTGCGTATATATTAGTTCTTCGCAACAAACAGTATTTAACTGTAATTTATGTGGTAAATGTTGGTCCATTCTTCTAATCGATTGCTCTTGTGTATGCATAATATTGTTGTCATTACTCATGCAAAATTTTAAACGGTAAAGGATTTGGAGATATTTGGCAATTGAACATTTATATCGAGCTTCATGTATATCATTGTGCTAAGGATGACGTTAACTTTCAGCTTTAAAAAAATTTGTCGCCTCCAAATTTATGAAGAAAGTTGACTTACAAATTGCTCCGCGTAGATTTTCATTAGAAAAACCTTGCCCAGATAGATTAAGTGTTTATTTCATAGTACTCTTTTCATGTTCAAAGATTAATTGAAATTTCATCACGTACATATATATATGTACATGCGTATGTGTGTATAGATATTTGATGAGAAAATGAGTAATAAACGGTTCTTGTGTCTGATACACTTTCTTTTTATCTGTGCACCTGGAAAGGATTCTATGGCTTTTATTAAAGCTTGCTTTCGATATGAACTGGTTAATTATTTTCTGTAGCCTTATTTGCTTATATCCATAAATGTATACATCATCCATAAGAGGTTCAATACGGCTTCTCGAAGCTAGATCATTGAATTGATGAAAATATTGTCCTTCATTGATATATTACAAGTGTTTTACATGCTCATATCGTATAACGTAGGTAAGCCTGAATTTCATTTTTGGTCTTTCCAGTAAAATATTGATAATCTACTACGAGATATTAATTAAAACCATTCAATTTTCATAGATGCATTTCCATTTGGTTCTTCTGGGATAAGTTAGTAAAATTAAATAAGACAAGGATAGTGTTTCAATAGGATAGCGTAATACCTGACTCCAAACTAAGTAGGAAAATAAAAATTGTAGAATTGATATACGATATACGTACTATTAAAAACAGACTCTTACACTAGGTATTAAACTGTCCAATCAAAAGGAAAATGGAGAACCGTTAGACACATCAGGAGTATGTTAAATTCCATGTTATGACTTCAAGCTCATATATGTGGGTGAAACCATGCATCCATATAAGGTAGGAAGAGGGAAACATTAAAACGCATGAAAATATGGTTATGTAAATATATCGGATATTGAATGTCATACAGTAGAGAAGGGACAACATTATTTGGGATTGCAGACGCATATCAATTCGTGACCGCAGTAGATCGACGAGGTTGATTAGAGATCCCATTGAAATTAAATCGAGAAATGCCATAATGAATGAAACAGCCATAGAAAAATCACAAGGTCAAATTTGGGGATACAGTATTAAATAATGGTAGGAAGCGAAGGTTAAACGAAACAGAATCATAAAGAATAAGAACACTGGATTGCTATTAATTTACAGAGAGTGGGAGGTGAATAATTCAATATTTCCTAATTTAGTTTCGGATCATCTTATAATTTCATTCTTAATTACTTGTTATCTTATTGTATCTGTTGGTAGCAGGGTGCCATGTGAAAAAACGTTTACGTTTGTTTGAGGAGAAAAAGGCCCCTTTTATTTGTTCTATAACAGTTATCTATCTTTAGCAGGCAATTTTCATATTTCTTTTGCTCATTTTTTATTTTAAATTTCTATCCTATTGAAACACTACCCTTGTCTAATTTAATGGTACTAACTCTTTATTATTTACCGTGATGCCACTCGTAATTACTTAATTTAGGAAAACAAGTGTAAAATTTGTTTTACGTTTGCAAATAGGAATTGACATTTATCATTTTTGGTTTTACTTCAATGTGTGTTACACGTGCTACTTATTTGTAAGAAATGATTTCTCAATTTTAATCAAACACCTACACATATACAAACACATTGGCGTGGCATACGCTTATCTAGTGAATAGTCAGATGTAATTTCACTAGAATGATTGTGCACGCGTAGTAACTTATTACTCAATCCAAAACAAGCGAGAACACTTACATGCAAGCATGACGTCCGCTTATCTAGTGATTCGTCAGCATCTGTTATTAAATCACTGTGATTGTATTTCGATGAGTGTACACATGCAGATCCACACAGAAACAAATTTGACATACACTTACCTAGTGAAAGGACAGATATGCCATATTGATTGTTAAATTATTTGTGGGATGTGCTTTCCATTGAAAAAGGCTTCCGAAACCGGAAGACGAAATATCCGGATTAAACAGGAGGACAGTGGATGCAAACACTTTGTTGTACCCAACAAGTACTGGAAATAATGTTTGAATTTCAGTTTTACTTCTATTTCTTGTTTGTGGTTTACTGCTCGCTGGTTTGTAAGTGCATAAACGTGAGTGTGTGCTGTGTTCATTCGCATTGTATTGCGGAGTGATGTTTGATATCTGGATTGGGTTTTGAACAAGTGTTCGCTTTGTTGGTTTTTATGTGTAAGACTGTTTTTTTCCGAATCTTTTTTTTTCTTTTCGCTTTGTAGTTTTATTCTGTTCCTTGGTAACAGTGCAAAATGTGCGGATTGCAGTGTTGAATACTCATAATTTAGTAATTTCTGTCGATGTTAACAATGATTGTGATAGTGTGTGTGCAGCTGTTTTTTCTCCATTTTGTTGCAAATCGAATAGAATGTTTGTTGGGTTGAGTGATTCGTGACCAGTCGATTAAGATATCATGTTGGTGAAACTTTTGAAAGTTTCTGCCTGGTGCTTGTTTTATGTGAAGAGCTCTGTATATGTATAATAATTTTTCTGACTGCTTTGTGTAGGATCGAGAAATTCGTCAAATTTGCTTGATGCTCCGTTTCAAATATATATTCGGAGATAGCTAAATTTACCAACTTCTGCGAGCTTTTTTGAATCAATTGCAGCGGTAAATTTTGCTGGATTCTGTTGCTTTTCCTTACGTCCGATATATATGCTATCGCACATAACTGATAATTTTTCGATTTTGAATGATTTGGAGGGACTTGGATATTCATCTTTTGCATCCAACCTCATGATTCTCTGTGTGCTAATCGTGATGTTAACTATTGCACTGGAGAAATTCTCCTTAGTGATTTATTTTAACCACTGAAATTATTGAGTTCATTAGGCCGACTCTAAATGGTAAGTTGAGGAAGTATCCTCTGAGTGAGTGTTAGACAGGGTTGATGTTTACATCTATGAACCGCTCAAGGTAGTTGTTTATTTGGAAAAGTTTGTACGACGGTTAAATGGAATTGATATATTTTGCGAATCTGAAACCAGTATAAAGGATCCTACGAGCATTATAGAACTGATTGCACCATGTTTATTTACGCGTTATTGCGCTCGAACCTCTTGTTCTACGAAGTATTTTTAAGCCTTCAAATGGGGCGTCGGTATTTTCTTCTGCTCACGAAATGAACTTTGTTTAATTGAATAGCGGAATTTTTGTGGCACGCTTAAATAAATGTACCATATTCATTGTCCGAAATCTTACTCAACGTTGTCTTTTTGTTATATGTGTGTGCTCCCACCGTTTGCACCACATGGCAACAAGGACGCTTTTACTCCAACATAAAGTGTTTAAAAAATTGAGTAAGAAGCTCAGATTTGGTCTTGGTTATGGGCGACATGAATGCCCAAGTGGGGTGCTTAATTAACACTGAATTTCATTTTATTTAAGTTCTATGTGCCGCGCGAATAGTGGACGAATGTTAGCAAGCTGCCCGGGACGTAGATTATACTTAAGTAACAAAACTTCAGCCATAGTATAATGGGTTGCGCCACAGTGTCCTTCAATCAATGTTAGACTTAAATAAATCATGAGCAATTAATTATGTATGACGTGGTTTCATCCAGAATTCTCGTTTGTTTTGGATCACATTTGTAGACTTGGGCCTTGCACTTATCCGGAAAAAATGTTAGAATAAACCTCATATAGATGTAAGCAAACTCGAACAACCGTCTAGATAGTGAAACCTAAAATTTCCATAGGACGAAGATAACTTCCACCATGCTCAATGCAGGTACTGCTGATTAGAGCACTGTGGGTCCACAAAATCTGTGGAGATTCTGAAAACTAGGTGCCAACTTCCAGCTAGATTGGCTTATAGTTGTACTTTTAGAGTTGTAAATCGCCAACTTAAACTTAATCTATAATTCAATCTAGAATCCTTTTTGAAAAGAAAAGCCGAAGAAATGGAAGATTCGTTTGCATAAAGTAATAGCCGATATTTGTTCCAACTTATCCGCGTATGAGGTCCAAGAAAATTAAAAGTTAGTTAAACTGTAAATGATAATAACAGCTATTTAACAAACGATAAAATGATTCCTCGTAATAGATGGGCTAGACTCTTCAATTAGCAATTTTCTTGGCCACCTGCATCAATTCCAACCCACGAAATTATCAGCCGTCAGGGTTAAGAATACGGAATCCAGTTCTATCTCATAAACGTCGCAAAGCTGAAGGTCCCTATGATTTGAATCGGAGCCTATTTAGGATGATAACGATATTATTTCTGGAAAGTGGACTGGCCTTTTTCGTACTTTGCGGAATGAGTCGGTAATCACTGTTATTGTTAAGTCAATAGTAATTAATGCTAATGATTCACTACGGTGGTATCGAAGTTATTTGCTTTGATTTTCCTGCGCTGTCATCTTGCTTCGCGTAAATCACATACTAGAGAAGAACAAGCCGGTTTCCGATCAGGATAGGGTTGCGTAGTTCATACTTTTACCCTAAGACAAATTCTTGAACAAATACATCTTTATCGCCGTCTCACGATGACCTTCTTTTTAGACTTCAACAACGCACTTGACTCCATGGATTGCGATGTTCTATTCGATTTAGACGAAAAGTGGTTTGTCCATCAAACTTGTAAACATTATACGCGTTCTGCACACAAACACTCGTAATCGAGTTATGGTCTACAACGAATTAACACAACTTTACTACTAGCAGCGGTGTTCGTCATTGCTGTCAACTTGCCCCATTATTGTTTAATTTTGCAATAGATGCTAATATATCAAACATTTTTCAAAACACTTAGTATACAGGTTTTAAATTTATCCTGGACAGTAGATTATTCAATCTTGACTATGAGGACGATATCGTATTATTTTTAGGTAATTTAGATTCTGCTTAGATCACCTTGAATAGATTATCAGGCATTTTTCGATATAAAACTAGCACCCTCTAACTATAAGATACCTTTACAGGATCACCCACCACTCTGCGACTGGAGTGTGGAGATCTGGGCATTTTTAACAGGTTTACGTAAATTGAAAGCTCTATCAATAACGCGGGAAATATGCCTGGTAAGATGAGTAAGAATATCCAAAGCTAGGGTAGCTTTCTCCAACCTTCGTCATTTATGAAGAAATGCGAGTATCTCACTCTGCCTTAAGCATCATGTTTACAATGCATCTGTTCGCGCAGTTGCACTAAACGCCAGTGAGATTTGGTCCCAATAGAGTTCTTGATTTAAGGCGCTTATAGAAATTCGACCGCTGTTGTTTGAGAAGTATAACACTTGTAGGTTACCAGCAACATATATCCATCCGGAGACGTATTTTAGGATTGGCCAATAAGTGCTCCTACTTCGAAAAATAATTAAGGCTTCATCAACTGCGTTGCCTAGGTCACATTTAGCATATTCCCTCAATTTGATTACCTAGTAGATCATTATTCTCTCACCCAGCGTCTGATTGGCATAAAAAACAAGGTGGACAGATTTTGACAATGCAGCTACATCCAAATTGGGTAGCATTGGACCAACTCGTCTGTCAGAACGGGATCCACTTGCCATATTGAATCTTATCGAGCTTAGCGGCGATCTTGTAAAAGATTTATTGTAGAATTATCTATATCTCTTCTTATTATGGCAGCGTTAGCTTCGAGGTTTGGTTTTGTTTATGACGTGATACGGTAAAAACCACAAGGAAGCTGTGTTGACGGTTTTTCCTTTCCTTAAATCTAACTGCGATAATGGTTTTGTGGAGAGGTTTAATTTTCCTCATTTCAGCGTGTTATCTTGGTAGATATATTTATATAACTAAATCTTTGCTTTAATAATTTGTTCGTCTAAATTATTATTCTTATCATTATCGCATCAAAAAAATTTTCATGTTTTTTTCATTTTTGTTATGATGGTATGACAGTGTAGTATTAGCTAATAATGACATTTGTATCTCTGTGCACGATGATGATATTTAGGTGTACACATTGGCTCGACTGCTTTATTTACTTCTGGGGAAATAGAATGCCTCGTCTTTGCTTTATTTTCTGACAGTGCTGGACAATCTTAATCAATTTCTGTGATACATAATGTTAAATTTTATCGGTCGACTACTTTACTGTACATTCGGATGATAGCATCTATAAGACAAAAATCTGGTACAAACTTATTTATTTTAAAATTAAAGGGGGTGAGAGGAAGGATAAAGCGATAAATGTATGCTGTCGATTTGAATTTCTACTTTCGGCTGGTCGTTGCTTCGGTAATTTAAATAGAAACAGGCTAGTAAGTCTACGTTTCCGTTTTAGTTATTTAAATCTTCGGCCTGTCAACTGTTGTAATAACCGTTTTGTCAGGAGCTTTGTGGATTTTACAAAGGTATAACTATACCTCTTTTGAAACAAATTATGATGCTCCACTCAATTCGGCTGATGGCTTTGATTATTTTCAATGGCGTCCCCTCAAGACCATCCCCTCCTCAACGTGGTACGACGGTGTCAACCATGTCTCGATGGCCGATCTTACATGGGCTAACGGGACTATGGCGGTGGTGTCACCAGGGCGTGGTGGATTTCCGACCGGCAATCGGATCTCCTATAAAATACCACATGAGCCCGACGACGGCACCATGACTCGGCGTGTGTTCCCCGACACAAAAGGGGACAACAGCCACAGGATTACATGGACTCCTGGACAGTACCCCGTACTTCCGAATGGCGAATGAGCTCTCAACAGCCACCGGCAACCATGCAACTTACTGCTGCCTTGCAGACTGCGCTTGGATGTGCAAAGGCTAGAGGTACGTCCTCGATCAAAAAGCCGAGTGGTGAGGGGACACCACTTGTACCAAATTTCCAAGAAACTCCATGAAAATGTTACAACCTATGAATACCGCTCATGCTACGGCGTCCTCAGCAAGCGACGCGCTCTGTGCTCCTCCAGAGGTTAGGGTGTTAAGTGAAAAGGTATCTGGTTTTATCAGCGCGAAAACACCTATTTATTTCGAGTGTTGGAATGTTCGAACACTGCTTGATATCGGCAGCCAAGCAATCACGGCCAAATCTTTATATGACTACCAGATTGAAGTTGCATGCCTGTCTGAAGTCCGACTGCCCGGCACAGGTTCAACGAAGATAAAAGTACCGTCGGCAGAATCAACGTACTTGATGCATCACAGCGGACCAGTTGACGGGTCCGGACAACACGGTGTAGCCATTCTACTTGGTCCTACGGCGCAGAGAGCCATGCTGGCTTGGAATCCTGTATCACCGAGGATCGCAACGGTCCGACTGAGAAGGAAACCTTTCAACATCACAGTGGTAGCCGTCTACGCACCAACCCTCGCAGCTGATTCAGATGTGAAAGATGAGTTCTACGACCAACTGCAAGAGACTATCAACGGAATTTCCAGAGGCGACATACTGTTTGTCGCTGGTGACTGGAACGCACGAACAGGACCTTCTGACTCATCCACCAGACACATACTGGGAAAGTTTGGTCTAGGTGAACGCTGCGAGAACGGAGCACGACTTATCAGCTTTGCAGATGTCAACCATATGTGCGTTACCAATACGCGTTTCCAACACCCTCGGAAGCATTTGCTCACCTGGTATTCAAACGATGGTCACACAGCCAATCAGATCGACTACATTCTGGTACGGTCGCGTTGGAAGATTGCAGGTCATACCGAGGAGCTGAAACTGGCAACCGAGGAGGGTCCGACCACACTAGTACGTGCCAAATTGAGGCTTCATCTCAAGTCCCGACGGCGCCGTCAACCTACGAGACGCCTGAATGTTGCAACCCTAACGGACCCATCCCGTTGTACAGCACTATCTGCCTCAATCACTGCAAAGTTGACTTCCGCTGACGGTGGAACTCATGCGTAGATAAAACCAATGTGGATCATCAATGGAATAACTTGAAACTTCTACTCAGCAAGCTGCGCTTGAAACGCTCGGAACCATCAAAAGTCACCATAAAGACTGGATCTCTTAACGCACGATGCGGGCGTCACAAAAAGCAAGAGATGCCCGGATGAATAACGCGCCTAATTATCGCCACCCGAGACGTGAAACCACGAGGTCTGCTCGGGCTGACCGTAAGCAGTACTGGGATGAAATGGCTTCCGCCATGGAATCGGCTGCAAACGTCGGTGATTTCGGGGTTCTCTTCCGTCTTATACGTAAAGCATCCGGTAAGCGCAATGCAGAGACAATTCTACGCAGCGCAACAGGAGACTTGATTTCTGATGTCAGTGGCAAAATCGCAAGATGGGTTGAACATTTTTCGCAGTTATTGAACCGACCATACAGTGGCCGCTCCCCACCGCTACCACCTACAACATCTACACCCAGCTACGACGTGGACTGCTCTTCCCCAACTGAGGTTGAGATCGCTACGACCATCCAGTGCATGAAGAAAAAGAAATCCCCCGGTGAAGATGGAATACCTGCAGAGATCTACATGGCCTGTATAGGAACACTACTGCCATCAATCCATCGACTGTTCTCTTCTATCTGGGAACAAGAAGCATGCCCGTCAGACTTCGGAATGTCAATCCTGCTACCGTTTCCCAAAAAGGGTGATAGATCAAGGTGCGAAAACTACCGTGGTATCAGTCTTCTCAACACCGCATCCAAGCTGTTGGCGTCGATTCTATTGAACCGCTTCTGTAATGAGCGGCATGTCCGTACCCGTCCCAATCAGGGTGGATTCCGCCCAGGCAAAGGCTGTGTTGATCAGATCTTTACATTACGGCGAGTTTTAGAACATCGCAACGAATTTCAACAACCAACCGTCGCTTGTTTTATTGATTTCCGAGCTGCTTTTGACTTTGTTGATCGCGACTCCCTATGGAACATCATGCTGCTCGACGGAATGCCCATAAAACTCGTCAATCTGATCAAGGCCTACTATGCAGCCACCAAAGCCAGTGTCCGTGTTTACGGAGAAGAATCGGATGAATTCAGTCTGCACACAGGGGTTCGACAAGGATGTCCCTTTTCACCCATATTGTTCAATTATGCGGTTGACTGGATTCTGAGCAACGCGCTAACTGGGTTCCGAGGCGTTCAAGTATCAAGCAACCTATGGCTGACGGATGTTGATTACGCAGACGATGTTGTTCTCCTTGCTGACAGCTTTGGGAGCATGCAAGCCGTTTTGGATCAAGTGGCCCAGTTTTCATCAGCCGTTGGTCTGGAAATCAATGCCGACAAAACGAAAAACCTTCGCCATCGGTGTATCTTCATCTGATGAGCAGCTCACGGTGTACGACAGCCCAATCGAAACAGTCGACGATTTTACGTACCTTGGCTCAAAAAGACTTCCAACTGGTCAAGCAAAGAATGAAGTCCGAACACGCATCGACCGTGCCAGACTTGCTTTCTTACAACTGAAGAACTCACTTTGGAGAAGAAGTGAAATCAGCCTCAAAACGAAAATCTGAGTCTACCAGGTTACTGTTCGCCCTGTGCTACTGTATGGCTGTGAGACTTGGCCATTACGTTCTGAGGACTCCAAAAAGCTTGAAGTATTCGACCATTGGTGCCTTAGGTACATCACAAAGACAAAATGGATGGACCGGGTGTCGAACGCATCTGTTCGTCACCAATGCGGGGACATCATGCAACTATCCGTCTGGATCCAACATCGTCGACTTCAATGGTTTGGGCACGTACTACGCAAACCCGAAGACGAACTGGTACGGCAGGTGATGAACCCAGGTCAATGTGCAAACTGGCGCCGCCGCCGAGGTGGGCAACTGAAGACATGGTTTGCAACAATCAAATCGGACATGGAACTCCTAGGTTTACGCAATGTTTATGGTCCGCGTCACTGGGAGCGTCATTGGCCCTCTTTATGTTCCGAAATGGCTGCCAACCGCCCGGCATGGAGAGGCTTAATCCGGGATATCAATGGAGCCGGCTTATCCTCTAAAAGGAGTCAGCCGCAGTAAAGTAAAGTAAAAAGTAATATACACTAGCTGCTAAGTTACGAAAGGGGTAGGAGACTGGGAGCATTATCGCATTAGTAACCGAGCGTCATTTTTGCTATCATATTAGCGGGGGACCTTCCTCTGCGTTTTAGTCTACGGACTAATTTTGCAATCATAGTTATTAAGCTATTCTGGATAACTGATTGTGGAACGACTATCCGTTTGTGAATACAGATAACGTGTTTACTGTGGCTATGCTAACCCTGGCATTTAATATTTTTGGCTTGTCTTTTCGTAAAGGTGGAACATAAACCTGAGGAGATTATCTACGCTATATGAATTAATTTCTTTTCGATTTTTATTTTTGTCTAAATTTTCAGATTCGAAATCACTAACAGAATCTCAGCGAGAGGAAATTCTAGCAAAGACTCTTGCTATTTCAGAAAAGGTGGCCTACAAGATTCATATTATTTCTCCCTTGTACATAACAAATTGTATGCTTGGAAGGTTAGTTTGCAAATTGGTCAGTTAACCATGCGAAGGATATTGCTTAAATACTTTTAACATCTCGCTAGAATTTTTGCTAGTTGGGCTTTAAATTGAAGTCAGCATTGATCGCAAGAAATGCAGTTACTATATTTTCAGTCAATATTGATATTTTTTCATTTATCTGTATTAAGCTTACTAGGTTACATTATACGGTTAGGTTACTGGGGTTATAACGGCCTTTGGATGAAGTCAGAAAGTGTATGTCTCTCACCGTACTTCGCGTCGCAGACAAGAGATGTCGAATTTATGCTCAATACAAATGGTGCTCGTTAACATTGGCGGCGGATACTTTATTGGATATACAGCTCTGAATCTAATCCATTAATTCCCACTCGGAATGGGTGACGTAATTGGCTTTTACATCCCTATGATTACCATTTAATATTTTGACACAAGGAAACATTAATTTTAAAATGGTAAAGTTTTTTACTGGTATTCCTATTGAAAGACATAATACATTTGATGAGGATGATGATGATGGCTTGATCAGCCTTTTACCTAGTGGAATTGCACTGTAAAAATGCTACAATTTTATTATTGCTAATTAAATATTTTATTGATGTATTTTCTGTTTGTTCTAATATAATTCATCATGAGCAGTGGTTTTACAAATGAAAAATATAATATTAACTTAACGCCATTCGTGTTCAAATTCTTTCAATAACATACTCATTTCGTTTCTACTTTGGCATAAACTTTAGTTACTCTGTAACAGAACCATTATTATTCCATCTATTTAAATGTATGGTGGTCAACTGAATAACATGGACAACTTTTTCGCTCATATATATTTATTTTAAAATGTTTAAAATTTACTTAGATATGTTAACACAGCATTTTAAAAATTTATTTTAATGGGTCGCTAGTAATTGATGACGCAGCACCAAGTATCATAAGTGCACTATAAACTTTATTCTTTTTCAGTTACTTCTATTTAATGATACAAATTGTTTCGAGATAACTGATTTTTAAACGATTTTGTCTTTAAAAAAACATCTCGTTTGTATGCCTAAGGTAATGAACATACCTCAGCTAGTTGTGTATCGACTGTACTAAGCGTATCACAACTTATACATGTTTTTTCTTGCTGTAACAAAAAGATTAATTTGGCAGGCTTTGCTCAGTCTTATCGAGAATATCATTTTATATATGTTTATGGAGTCACAAATAAGATGTTAATTATGTTTTATCTTGCAGATAAAAGTGACAGAATGAGAGAAAGTATGACACTTGCAGAAGGGCAAGTTACATAAATAAATAAACGTAGAACCTAATCTCCTACTCAACAAAGCAGAATTAACTAGACATCTCTTCTATGTTTTTTATTGCTAGATTCTCGTCGAGTTGCGTCCTTCCAAATATAACATGATGCGGTGTGATCAATTGGCTGAAATCGTTTTAAAGTGTAATTATTCTGTGGTAACTATCATTTACTGGATTGACTTTAATCAAGGAGGCGATCTTGATATAAACACCTGACCCATTATGTACATACATTTGTCAGTATAAACTAAGCATTATATACTGTTTAAAAGCAATTCATCCTGTAGACCGGTTTTATTGTTATTGGAAACTCATCACATTCGGTCCAGAATTTTCCGCGCACAGGGCTCAAACCTTGGAACATCTGCTTCAGAGTCTGTTATTATAACCACTGAGCTACCCATCTGCACCCACCATTTTCACTTATATACTAACTAATGTTTCTTGTTAAGCCTTTCGGTTAGGCGGAGTCCGTATGGCATCCCTTTAGACTTGAAGTTCCATCTTACAATTCAAAATCTGCCATTATAGAACAAACCCTACAATACATGGGGAAGTGGTAGTTAATTTAAAATTTATATAATTAAATGAGCATTGGTTGCGCGGGCAGTGATAGTGTGATGAGTTCCCAATAAGAATGAACCCAGTCTACTGGATGAATGACTTTTAAACATTATACAATGCTAAGTTTATACTGACAAATGTATGTACATAATCTGTCATGTGTTTATATCAAGATAGCAACCTTGATTAAACAAATCGTTGTCACCTCCCGTCCAACCAATGCTCAATTAATTTTATGTGTTCATTTTAATACTATTTCCCCTTTTAGTGTAGTGTCTGTTCTATAATGACAAATTGGGGATGGTTAGTTGGAACTTTCGGTCTAAATGGATGCTATATGAGCCCCACCTAAAAGAAAAAGGCTAAAAAAGTTACATTAGTTAATATATAACTGAAAAGTGTGTGTAGTGTGCAGCAGGGTAGCTCAGTGGCTAGAGCACCAGATGCCGAAGCAGACGTGTCCAGGTTCGAGCCCTGTCCGCGGCAAATTCTGGTCAGTACGTGATGAGTTCCCATTAAGGATGAAACGGTTCCACTGAATGACCTGCCTTTTCTACACTATACAATTCTTAGTTTATACTGACAAATGTATTTACATAATGAATAAAGTTATCGTTATCAACGCCCACGAAATTTATGTTTATTTAATTATGTCCTAGATTTGCCTAATGGGTTGGCGGAAATACAGACTTCTCGGGCATTGCCACAACCGACACATTTTGCATTATCTAGGGATGGCAGTGGTGATTCATAAAAGTCAAACCATAAACTATTACTTTAATCAAGGTTGTGGTCTTGATATAAAAATCTGATCCATTATGCACATAAAATTGTCATTACATGATGAGTTCCAAATAAGGACGAACCCGGTCTACTGGATGAATTGCCTTTTCTACATTATACAATTCTTAATTTATACTGACATATGTAAGTAATTAATGGGTCAGGTGCTTATATTAAGATTGCAACCTTAATTGTAATAATTGTTTTACCGTCCGCGCAACTAATGGGCGTTTAATGCGCATAAACTAGTCAGTGTATACTAAGTATGTACATAATGGGTCACATTTTTATATGATCGCAACCTTGATTAAAGTAATTATCACCGCTCGAGAAATCATTGGTCGTTTAATCATATATAATTAGGCAGATTGAAAATTTTCTCCTGGTTACTCAATCTTTGCGCTCAACTTATATTGACGTAAACAAAACTGAGAAAAAGTATCGGTAAACGAAATTGCACAAACTGACAGACTGTTCGTTATTTCCAGTTGTATAAACAAGAATTGACAATATAATTCACATGAAATACTCTTTGATGGACGATATGAATAGGATAAGAGTTCTGTTCAATGAAGACTAATTCACATGTTTGGAAAACTTCAAATTAAATACGCTAATATGTGTATCACTACATGCAAGATGAGCCCTTATGCCACTTAAGCTATGTCGTGTTGAAATTCTAAATATTCAACTTTTCAATCGGTGTTCCCAAGCCGATCGTCTCGTACTGTTGAAATGTCTCTTATAAATATAACAGCTATTATGAAATTATTGTCGATTATTCCGATTTATGGCACCATTGTCCGTAATATCATACACGAGCTCCAGGAAAATTAAAGATGATGCCTGGTGTGGAAATTTTCTTTTTTCTTGAGATGCCTATTCATCTGTAATCACACAATGCACATCCAGCTGCCTTTGCATTTAATTGGTCTACGATATTCTGCCATATTTTGCAGGTTCTCGAATTGTTCTTGTGGGTGAGTTAAATCGCCGCGTATTATTTTTCTTGGGTTGCAATTGTAAGGCTTGCATTGGTAGCGAAAACTAAGATTCGCAGCGTAAGCCAATCTCTTTGATGCTCAATGGGTAATTCATTTTAGCACAGCTCTTCACTTACATATCTTTCAATTAATATGTCTTTAGTGATGTAATACGGCTAGGATGCGGTGTTATAAATAATATATTTACCTTAAGGCAAGTTCTTTAACAGCGACATGTTTATCATCGCGCCACAATGGCCACATTTCTAGACTTCAAGTGGATCGCAGTGTTCTATCTGATATTCTATCGATATTGGTAATTATCATACGCGTTGACTACACAAGCACTTCTGTTCGAGTCGAGGTCCACAAGTACTGTTCGTGAAGGCTGTCCACTTTTCCCCTTTTCATTTAATTTTGTAATAGTTACTGTCATAAACCAATCTTCCATACGTTCAAGATGCAGGTGTCGTTTTCTTCCTCTCGATACATTAATCTATCTTTTCTGAGGGACGATATCATATTATTATTCAACGATCGAGATACAGTTCAGGCCACCTTCGATAGATTTGCATCTGTTGTTCTGTATTTCGGTATGAAATTCTCACCCTCTAAATTTAAGATACATTTACAGGAGAACCCACCACTCATTCCAACGCTACAACTGTTCAATGAAGGTCTGGACATACTTGACATGTTTACATACATTTAAATCTTTAACAATAACTCGGGCAATATGAATGTCGATGTAAGTATAAGAATTGCGAAAGCTAGGAGAACTTTCGCCATATTTCTGGAATCTTACACTGCCTTAAATGCTCTGTGTACATTGCATCCGTACGCACAGTTTTATTATATACTATAGACATTGTTTTTTTGAGTTCATGATTTTGACACTAAAAGGCATTCGGTCACCGTTGATTGAGAGGCATTGGACGTATAGGTTACCAACAGCGATTACCAAACTGACATATGCAGGTGTGTTTTTGAACGGCTAGCATGCGATCTTCGTTTGACAAACGAATGGGGCTCCATCAACTCGATTGCTCAGTGGAGCTGCATTTTCTCAGCCAGCTCCAGATTGGTGTAGAAACCAAGGTGGAGAGATTCTGTCAACTGCACTCAAATTGAGTAGTATAGTCACAATATTGCTAATGTGTGGTCCATTTTCGTATACTAGTTCTAGTTGGAAAACACTGCTATATGGCACCGAACCTTGCTCTGTTTTGTGTGTTATTTAGGTAAATATCCTCATTAACTAAATAACCCCCTTATAAATGACCTTCTTGAACGATTTGAAGCGTCAGTTACGGAAAACTATTACATTTCTGTCCGTAATGTTTTCGATGATGACGCTACGTGATGTAATTAGATAACATTTAAACGTTAATTTATATATATATATATATATATATATATACAGTATATATATATACTTTATCGTATTTTTTGTTTTACATGATGTTTTTACTTAGGATCAAGACCAGCTTGAACGTTATTTCTCAAGATTCTGCAATTGCCCTTATTCAATCTGCTTTAGATGATGGGATCAACCTAAAACATGTAAGTGACTACTGACAATTTTGCAACTTGATGATATTTAATGTGGTCTTTAAACGATTTTTCACTGTTCTTTAAAAATGGGTATTCTTGTCCATAGGTGTTTCTATGGAGCTTTCTCAATATAAGCCTTCCTACCTTTTAATTTTTATTTTCTTGAATCTTTATCAATGTTAGATTACATAGTAACTACACAAAAAAGTTCTTTTTGGATAGGTATTCCTGTCCAGTTTGTTTTATGACTGTGTTTGCGCTGCTTCGTTTTGAATTATTGTAAAATCTTTTTCTGTGACAAAGTTGCATGGAATTAAATAATACAACGTAGGAAGGAGTGGATTGAGAAGAAACTTTATAGGATCATCATTGGATAGGACAAGCCAATCAATAGGAATTCATCGAGATTTGTATATTTCTATATTCGTGCCATCTCTAAAACTACGATAGTTTTTTTACGTCTGGATGACTAACAAAAATAAATTCTGTTACTTTCCTGTCTGCAAATATAAATAAAAAATGGATTGAAACTTAAGTTTACTTTTTAAATGCCGGCAACTTTATTCAAGCGAGTGAAGCAATAATCGTAAATCATCCTATGTAACGGAGCCATGACGAAAGAGAATGATAGTGAAGAAGCGAAGAAATAGTCTCTTTGGAATCAAGCGATGTGAAGACTGCGTTTATGCATTTCACTAACCTTAGATTTACCGGCTCGCACATGCACCAAGAGCCAATGGATAGGCTATCATCAGGCTTAAAATTTGCACGACGACTATCATAGGCTGCTATCTATATTGTAGTGTGTTTTGCTCAAGTACACAATAGGTAATATGGACAGTCGCTTTGCCCTACTTATTCCTTGAATTGGCGCATGTGAGTATGACATTTTGAGGTATTTACGATTGGATAAGTGTGCCTTATTCGATCACAATCGCTCTTGGATTAAAGATGTTATTATTTTAGCACCACAAGTAGTTACTCCACTTCGCACGATCTAGCAGATGAGGCGATAATTTTTGCTGCGCGTCAACCGATGCGATATACACTCATTATTGGTTTAATTATTCATAAACAACAGTTGGATATAAATGAACACCAGGTTGTCTATTCCAAGTGGATACGTACAGTTTGTATTAAGTCCTTCTAATAGCCTGATTTGCTACTCAATGCTAAAGAGCACAATTTGCACAGAATAACGTTTTTTAATGGCACCAGAAATTGCCTTAATCTCTTCTGCTAATGCAATTACTAAGATAACTTGAGAGCCACGAGCTGTGGAAGAGTATAGTTCATGATAGCATCTGCTGATGGTGTCGCTAATGGTAGAAAATTTGTTTAATTTTTTTTATCTGAGAACATTTAGCGAAGGATTGTGATAACTTGAAAGGTGCATATAGTTTGTAATTTAGTACAGATCCTAGTTCGAACACCATTACTCAATCTATTATTGGAAACGTTCGAAAAATGCAGGCCAGGGTCTGCATTGCTCGTCGGAGGCTGTAACAGATGTGTACCATCGGTAAATGGAGAGCATTACTGGTTCAAATCTGATACCAACCGAATGTGCGACACCTATTGGTACCCTTTTTAATCTTTTCCTTGCAGTTTGTCTAATTTTACGCATATTCTGCACGAAAATCATACAGTTAAATAATCCGCGATTTGCGTTCGCGGGCTGTCGCTTTCATTTTCAGGTTCGCAAAAATCCCCATTTTCAAGTACGCATCGATTTTTTCTTGTTTTTAGTTTGGTAATGATTCGTCCCTTTTTTCGAAGGCTTGAAGATCGTTCATACTAACCACTGGAAATGAGGTACGATTTACATTTCCTTAACTAGATCCTACTTCATTTCTAGGCCAGTCAATGAATCTGAGATCGTACCTCATTTTCAGTAGTTAGTATTAACAATTTTGAAGCCTTCGGAAAATAGGGACGAATCCGCACTCAGCCAAAAAGAAGACAATCTATGCTTTCTTTTAAATGGGGATCAATTGGATCTTCTCGAAACTGATAGTGCAAAGCCACAACCCGCGAAAGCAAATCGCGAAGATTTAACATATGAAGTTCGCATTGCGCAAACATTAAAAAAATAACAGTTAATTAATGTTGATTGGCTTTGTCTATGCAGTGTCTATGTTGCGCTTTGCTGAGCATTACTTATTGCTTGATCGCGTATTCCTCTAATAGTCTGTTGTTTTAAGCGTTGAAATAATCGATTATTTTGACCAACCATTTAACGAAAGTCAATATTTAATGGATGCATCTACAAACAGACTGATGGTGTGGCAATGGGGAGCCCCTTATCTCCAGTGTTGGCTGAGATTTTTCGATGACATCTAGAGAACACATCATTAAGGAGTGGCATAAGTAAATGTGCTCAATATATATGCGGTCTACCTAAACATCCCATTTAAGGGGGATGCAGTTTCCCGAATGGCACAAAATAAAGTTGAAGCAGCATTAACACGCACATTTAATGCAGCTAACCTACGAGTGTTATTTAGGGTAACACAATTGCCTTTACCAGCAATCAAAGAGAAACAGCCGTTAATGTCGATATCAAATATTATTTACCAATATACATGCGCAAGTTGTCGATCAACTTACGTAAGCCGATCGACCAGACGGTTAATTACTCGAATGAGAGAACGTTGTAACTTAAACGCCTGTTTTAAATCAAATGGTGAATACACGTCTGCTATTGCGCAACACATAATCGAAACATCGCACATATGTTCTCCAGACGTAGCATTCAAAGTAATTACTAAATGCAAAAACAAAATGCAGCTAGCCACATACGAAGCCTTATGGATAAACAAATTGCAGCCGGATTTATGCAAGCAGAAGAAGCATGTACAGGCATTTATCTTGAACTGGATGTGACGCACGCAATTCATTGATTTCCGCTTTTCACACTCTCTATGGTCACATATTTCCCTCTTGTGTTGCTTTCCAATTTATATATAAGGATATGTTCATTAGTAGATATTTGAGGAGATTATTCGAAAGAAATTTTTCTTGTATCTGATAAAATTTCTTTTGTTCTTGCACACAGGAAGGGTACAATGAATTTTTAATCTATTGCGTCGTAGGTCACATTACTATAATTTTTCTTTATTTAACAAATACAGGTTTATGTTGATACGGTCGGTAAGGCAGAGGTTTATCAGGCTAAGTTGCAAAATATATTTCCTGATCTGACGATAACGGTTGAAAGCAAAGCTGATGCTACCTATCCGATTGTCAGTGCCGCTAGTATCTATGCAAAGGTAAGTGAAATTGGGTCCCATGCCAAACTGACGAAAAATGTCGTTTCTGATTTAACGCAAATTTTCAAGGGACTGTCAATGCTTGGTGTGCTAACGGCGGTTCTTGTGTAATCTGCCATCGACTCATTTCATTAAACTTCATAGTTGTGGTTGTGAGATTAAACATGATTGTCGAAAGCGTTGAATCAACGTACCAATCTTGATTTATTGTTGTTTCCTTTTTTTAGAATTGTGGTTTCTGTCTGCATGAATACCAAAATTGATAAGGATTGGAATATCAACTATACGAGAAAAAATCAGTTGAATTGTCCAAATCTGTGCAATTTAAACCAAACCTTCAAGAACCGAAAGTGTCAGAACTGACTAAAAAATGCATCTGCATATTAGGTGGCCTTCATTATGTCCAGTATGTTCACACTGTTTTTACATGAATGGAGGCTTTTAGTATGTACATTAATCTATGCTACATACCATTTAGGTAACACGTCCTTAGGTGGTGTAAACGTGCACACAACAGCTTAATCGTCTGTTTACCTAGGTGAACGCAGTATAAATTTGGTCGCCTTATCTGCTAAGCCGCGCACAGTGGATAAACGAAATCGGGCTACTGCAGACAACTTTATCTCCGATTCTGCCTCCTTTCCTTCCCCTGCCGCATCAATCAAACAATAACGCTCTTTTAGATACTATGAATATGGTTGGTTTAGGTCATATCACTGAGTCCAATATCACGTTGCCAAATATCGAAAATGGTTCTAGTAGACGATCATTCATTAAACCTAGGTTAGGTTTTAACGTAGGCGCATTTAATTTGCGAACATTGAGACAACTTGGACAACAAGAAGCTCTTGTACGTACGTTGGAGAAATTATAAATCGACGTATGTTGCGTATCTGAAATCAGAATACAGGATCCTGCTTAAATTACAGAACTAGTTGCACAATCCTTATCTACGCGTTATTGGCTACAATAATCTGGTTCCACGAAGTTCTCTCAAGCCGGTAAATGGGGCGTTTGTATTAAACTTAGCCCATGGGCTGAGGCTTGCTTAATTGACTGGATCCATTTAAATAGTCCACTGTGTGCGGCACGATTAAATACATCTACTAAAATCAATGAGCAAAACCGTTATCAACGTTGCTTCTTGTATCTGTATATGCTCCTACCTATTGCAGCACAGACGAAAGCAATGACGCTCTTCACTACGAACTAAGCTCCGTACAAAGTAGAACACGAAGTTCCGATATAGTCTTGGTTATGAGTGACATGAATGCTTAAATTGGGCGCTTAAGTAACACAGAATTTCATTTAGGTTGAAGATACACTTTAAGCTCGACGCGCAACGATAATGGTGAACCGATTTTGGATAACTGCACGGAACAGATTATATTTAAGTAGTACAAACTTTAGACCTTGTGTTAAACGTTGCGCTACATGTTATCCTCCAGCACCCAGACAACGGTGGACTCAAATAGATCATGTAGCAATTAGTTATAGATGGCGTGGTTGCATCCAGGACTCGTTCTTTCTAGAACACTTATGTCGACTCGGAACATACACTTATCCGTTGTAGATTTGTACTAAAATTTTCCAGGAAATTAAACAAGAAAAGACCACAAATTGATGTTGGTAAACTCGAACAACCGTCCTACCAACAAAATATGAAGAAATTCTAAAGTCTAAATAGTCTTGATGGCGAAAATCCGAATCTGCTTTAGTTCAAGATAAGTTCCACTACGCACAATTCAGGTACGACTGTATGTTAGAAAAACAAATAAGGCTCCATCAACTTCGTTGGCTCGGTCACGTTTTGCGTATGCCCACATTTCGATTGCCCAGTAGAGCTTTGTTCTCTCGTCCAGCACTAGATTGGCGTAAGAAACAAGGTGGACAGATTTTGACATGGCAGAAACAATTGAAGTCAGTTACATCCAAATTAGGTCGTATAGAACCCACCCGTCTGCCAGGATGGAATTCTCGTGCGCACCATAGTTCTTTGTTAGAAACCCTTAGTGATATGGCATCGAATCGAGCTCAGTGGCCATCTTGTTGCAGATGTCTTGTAGAATCATTTTCGTAACTTTCTTTTCTTAGTAGGACATAGTTAGCTGCGAGGTTTCGTCTTTTTATGGCGTGATGCAGTGAAATCCGCAAGGAAGCTGTATTGCTGATGTTGCCTTGACTGAATGCTAACTAACACAATAGCCATAGTGGTAGTATCCTTTACAAACTTGGTATATATATTATATAGTGTGAGTTAGCGTTGAAGTCGCATTGTCGCAGACTTTATATGAAATTAGCTTCACTATTGCAGGTTTACACATTCGTCTAGGATATTGTATCGTCCTATTATTCCACATTCTTCGACCAAATATATAGTGGTTAAAGGGCGTAATACCGGCTCCTACTGATGAATCGCCAGTTAGCACGAAACGAGTGTGCATGAGATTATACTTTCCGTTCATGCTGCCTTTGGTTTATCCTTCTGGTCACAAGTGAACTAATTTGTTACTAGGTTCGCAACACCTAATACATACTTGCATATATATTAGATCTTCGCAACAAACAGTATTTAACTGAATGCTAACTTGTCCATAATGGTGTTGTTGAGAGGTTTAGTTGCCTCATTTATGTGAGTTGTCCTAATAAATATACTCATAGTAAATAGGTATTCCTTCTCCCTCTCTGCTTCTCTCTCTCTCTCTCTCTCTCTCTCTCGTAAATCTTTATTATACTTTGTCTGATATATTATTTCTGTTTTCATTTATATTTTTTCACTCCTTATGGTTATATGGCGGTGGAACATTAGTCACTTTTGACTTTTGTAAGGCTGGATCCATTCACTGCATCACTCGTATCGCATACTGAAAACAATTTGAATTAATTTATTAGAATTTGTTTATAGTTAGACTATTCTTCAGGTGGAATTTAATTGAAATTTATTAATACCGTAACTATACATTCCGTATGTAGCGTGGTGACAACTATAATGAAAGATTTGTCGTAGTTAGTCAGAATTTTAGTTCTTATTAGATACCACATAGGCTCCACCTAAAGGAAAGCATAACCGAAAACGTAAATATGTATAAAGCTATACAATGAGTGGTTTGCATTGTAGGGTCGCGCAGTCGATAGAGTATCAGACGTCGAAGCAAATGTGTCCCGGTTCGAATCTACTCCGTGGCAAATTCTGGACACTAGTTAGACCTCTTGTTAAGGACTAAACCGGATCTTCTAGATATAGTACATTTAATACTCTCTCTCTCTCTCTTTTATGTATATATATATATATATATATATATATATATCGAAGCTTTGCAACTTCTTCTAAATGTATATACAGATAAAATTGCTAAGCGGTTGTTATTCTTAAAGCAGTTTTTCAACTAAACAAAAAATTCAAGAAACTAAATTAATCTACTAGACGATGCTTCATCTTTATTAAGGTTAAAATTAATTTACAGCTCGTGCATAACTAAGAATATCATGTGGTTGTGGAATATGTATTATAATTTTCTCAGCAATACGTAGAATTGCTGCAGAAGAGTTTGATTCTTCGATAATTTTATTCAGAATCATCCAACTTCTCGTCCATCACAGGGCCTGCGCATTGCATGAACTATTTAGGTTAGTAAAGTTGTTTTTCTGTATTTCGTTTCAGGTAGGTGGCTGATTATTTATTATTATAATGCAGACCATGCCAACTGGAGAGTTAATTTATTACAAAAGGATTTGATTGTATATATCGTTGGTATGACCCAACCTTTGCGCAAGATAACATTATTAATCTACTAGATCAAGTTTCTTTTTTGGCACTATTCAGTAGTAGAACTGTGGACATGAAACGAACACACAACCACGTTGCCAGTCTTGCAGCGCATATCATACAGCTAGTCTGATATACGGTTGACATTTCCTTTGTTAATATTCTGAGATTTAATGCTCTGATTTTCATATGATATAAAGACATTGTTTTCATTAATCGGATATCAATTTCATTGGTTTTCGTAAAAATAGCATCCTTATTAACATATTTTCCCACATTGGATTGCAGGTAACGCGTGATAAAGCGTTGTCACTTTGGCCTCTTTCAGATCGTTGGAGTAATTCACCAATGGGCTCTGGATATCCTGGTGGTGAGTCCAGAGTTTTTCTCTGAATTATTTGTCTTGCAACTTGGTATTTCATAGTGCTTCTTTTGTATCCTCATTTTGAAAGACGTTTAAAGACATTATTGCAAAAGTGATTAGGTCACAGATTGAAAATATTTGCTTAGTTTTTTTTATTAAAAACACATAAATAAAGTTTGAAACTAGAGATACAATTAAGACGCCAATTCAATATATCAAACCAAAATGGTGAAACCACCGTTAGTAAAATGCGCTGCAATGAGCTTGCATGTTCATACGCATGTGTAAGAAAACAAGCCAACTATTTTATTATTTTTATTGCCTTAAAGACAGGTTTATTTTAATTACTATCATCTCCATTGATATAAATAATTTACTCAACTGAGATAAATTTTACATGAGTCGGAACAAAAATGAACCTTCTAGGTTGGCAATTGACATCATATAAAAGATATTTTATAATCATAGGATGAAAAGAAAAAAAATTGTCTTGCAAAGTTCATGTGTGATGGCGAAGCGTTTTCTCACACATGATGCAGTAATGGCACAAAATGGAGCCAGTATCAAATTTACTGGTGTCACTTTGAGTTTATGGTTAACGGAGCGTAGTCGATTTTGCATCGATAACCTTTGAAGCCAAGAACACGCCAATGGCCTTTTTTAAAGGAATGTGTGTGTCCTAACAGATGCGACAATATTAGGATAAAGAGGAATTTTTAAAATGTGGGAAGCAGCAAACCAACCTCAGGAAGTAATAATTAATAAATAATTATTTATTAAGTTTATCTTATTAAATTGGCGTATGTTACGCAAGAAAACGTAAATACTTTAGACAAGTCAAGAAATGTTTGTAAAGTTAAACATGGCTTATATTTTTAATTTGAAGGAGCTCTTTATTTATACAGCTGGTCAAATGAGTAGATTGATCATAGAATTAGAAAACATAAAGTTTCGTCAAGTTGAAACTGCCGCTGTCCTCACGAAGGGAATGCGCATAAGGGGCCCAACTTAATTTGGCGAGTATTTTGTTGAAAATCAAGCCCAGGCAGGAGCTCATGAACGTCTGTCAGTGTTTAATTTTTTATTTTTTCCAGCCTCCATCTGCATTTAAGCCTATGTTTTCACTTATTGATGTTCACAGACCACTATTCTAGACGAATTTGAAGCCCCTTTGAGAGCACAAGATTCTTCTTTTGAAGCACTAATTTAACGAGTTGCCGCCCTAACATTTATAAATCGTTCGGTGGACGTTTAATTGGAATTGAAAGAAGACCAACAATAGGCATAATGTAGACGTTGAGTATTGGATCAATTCTGTGACAGGCCTCGGCAAGTGTTTGAGGAGTGCGCTTCTTGATACCATGGAACACATTAAGCGATGGTGGTCTGGGTGAACTGATTCTTTACATAGTTTGCAACCGCATGAGCCCATCATGGTTATGTATATATATATATATATATATATATATATATATATATATATATATATATATATATATATATATAGCGTTGAAGTCGCATTGTCGAAGACTTTATATGATATTAGCTTCACTACTATAGGTCTTATTATCCCACACTCCTCGTCCAAATATATAGTGGTTAAAGGACGTAATATCGGCTCATACTGATGAGTCGCCAGTACGCATGATACATTCAGCTTATGCTGTCTTTGGTTTATCCTTCTCGTCACAACTGAACTCATTTGTTACTAGATTCGCAACACCTAATACATACTTGCATATTTATTAGGTCTCCGCAACAAACAGTATTTAACTGCTATATATTGAATTGAATGATGTCATGCTTACCGCGAAATGTGATAACTGATATCGATCAAGACCAGAGTGTATGGATTTACTGTAGTAACAGGTGTTCATAAATAGTTGTAATCCTCAATTTCGGTGAACTGTAGCATAAATTGATATCCATCATGTTTGTACCATGTACTGATTCGGAAAACATAGTGTTAGTACCATGTGCCTTTTCAGTACAATAATGTTCGTATTGGTGACTGACAAAATAGCTATAGTGTTAGTATCCTGCACTGACTCGGTATATATATTATATAGAGTGAGTTAGCGTGGAAGTCGCATTTTCGAGACTTTATACAATGTTAGCTTCAATACCATAAGTTAAGACATTCGTCTAGGAAATTTTACCGTCCTATTATCCCACACTCCTCGCCCAAATATATAGTGATTAAAGGACGTAATACTCCTACTGATGAGTCTCCAGTAAGCACGAAACGAATATGCATGAGATTGTACTTTCCGTTCATGCTGTCTTGGTTTATCCTTCTGGTCACAACTGAACTCATTTGTTACTAGGTTTGCAACACCTAATACATGACTGCCCCAGTTTTCGCGAATAAATCATGACGACCCAGTAACGGATTTAATAATATGATTTAGAGAATAATACTTATAAAAATTTTTAGCTTATATGCCATCATTATTTAAATTTTCACAAATCAGTTTTCAATAAGCCTTGTATTAAAATAAGAGCACACTAATATAATTTTGTTATGTAAGCCAAATTTTCACAAAAATACGACTATATAACAGTATTCACACAATTCACTCTTTCTCCTTGTGGCAATAGCCACCTTTAAGACAAATAATGAGCAAAAGGTCTTATCTAGGGCAGACATTATTTCAACAGAAATTCCTCGCAGAAGCGCCCGGATAAGAAGTAAGCAGGCAGCACAATGAGAAAGCAGACGTTGAGCTGATGTGCACATATATTAATTAATGTGTAAATTTGTTTTATTAAATAGATTGTTGTTGTGCGTGCAAAATTCTATATATAATTGAGTAAAAATAAAGCATTTATGGCACAATTAAATATGTCTTCTGATGGGGTCGAAACGTTGATTCAGGCACTGGCGTCTCAAATGAAGAATTTAACGGACGAGTTAGGCATAATTAAGGCTCGTCTAGACGACACGTTAATAATAAATACCAACGACATTCAAGTTCGTGGAACATCAAACATAGGTGGACACAACAATGGCGACCCCGGCGAAGAGGAATCAGGAATTAATATGCCAGCGTTTTCAGCCGAATCGACGAGTTATGTCAGACCGTCATCAGAGTTTAAGCCGATGTTAGCACCACTAGATGTGGAAAGGCCACAGTTGTGGTTCGAAAAATTTGAAGCATCAGTGCGAGCCCAAGAATTTACATTGGAAGCACCTATTGTGCGTGTAGCTGTACAGGAATTAGTGAACCGGACGGTAGCTGTCCAATTGGAATTGCCAGTTGACCTCACATATGAAGAATACAAAAGACGCGTATTGGATCATTTCCGGGCCAGGCCTCAAGAAGTGTTCTCAGAATTATACAGCCTGACACCATTAAAGGGTGAGATGCCCATGGATACCATGGCACGTATCAAGCGGTGGTTCTCGAAGCTTACCGAGTCTTTACCAGGCTTGCAACCACATGAGGCCATCATGTTCATGCTGCTGGATCCTACTAGATACGGAGAAATATCCAGCAGCCCAGGAGGCCTTGAAGAGAGACTTCAGGCTCTTCAAAGCTCGGCCATAATGACAAATAAGATGGCAGCGGCATCTCCACGCATGGGTACAGTTACAACATCTGAGAGGAGCGACATACCGTATTGGAATTCTTCGCGTCATAATAAGCAGTTCCGCGACAGAAGGCAACAGCCAGTGGCTTGGAAGCAAAGTCAGTATATAAGGACTCCGGCTCCGACGAATACGGCGTATAAGCGGCAACAAAACCCATTTACTGCCCCTAGAGAACGACCAGTGCAGTGGGGTAACAGGGTGAACAATCTCACAAATAATGGAGGCAGAGAACAAGGCACAAAAATTAATCCTTTGGTGGCTCCGACGGGTAGATCGAAGGAAGACCAGCAGAAGAAACCAAAAAGTGGTCCGAACCAGATGGCTTGTGAAGAAAAGGAAGTGTGGGAAACACTGCCAAATGTAAGAATTTTCATTAAAGTTAAATTTTTAGAACTCTTCAACGGACAGCCAGTAATAATGCAATTGGATACTGGAGCGGATGTGTCGGTACTACCATTGACTTGGCCATTGAACAATATAAAACCTACGAAAGCAAGTTTATGTCAGGCATCGGGCGCATCGATGGTGGCTGTGGGCGAGTGGGACACAAAGTTGTTAATAAATGAAAAGGTCTATCATATGTCTTTTGTTGTTTCGAATACGCAGACGCCCTTATTGGGACTTGATTTCATTAGAAAATGGGTTAAGACGATAGACTGTCAAAATAAACGTGTATACCTATCGCGGCCGGAAGGAATAAGATCAATAAAGTCTATAGGTAACCATAAGATTCAAGAGGAGACCAGTTGTCTGCCTGAGTGGTGGAAGAATCTTCAAAACCAATATAACAGTATATTCCAACTGCCTGATTGTAGCGAGCGTCCAGGGCCGACGGTCGACCAGTTTAAGTTATGGTTAGAACTAAATGATGGTTACGAACCACCAAAAGTATATGGTGCCCCTCCCAAGAAATTAGAAGCAGCGACTCGAGCAACCCAAGAAATGATAGAAGCCGGCGTTCTTGAACCGTCAACATCTGTTTTTCGTGCTCCAATGGTTTATGTTACGAAAAAGGATGGTTCGCTCCGACCAGCGGCTGATTTTAGGCAATTGAACTCAGTAACTAAACCGGACCCGTATCCCATGCCGGCTCTGCGTGATCTGTTCTTACAGCTAGCGGGAGGCAAATGGTTTGCCGTGCTTGATCTTAAACAGGGATTTTGGCAAATAGGCGTGCGGCCCGAAGACCGATGGAAGTTAGCGGTACAAGTACCCCAAGGTCATTTCCAATTCACCCGGGTACCATTTGGCCTTAAAAACGCTCCGAAAGTTTTCCAAAGAATGATGGACTCGTTCGTGTCTGACTTAACGTGTACAACGGCTTACGTAGACGATGTTATTATATGGGCCACTACTGAACACGAATTACGTGTGAGGCTGCAGAAGATGTTGGCCAAAGCTGTAGAATGGCGATTACATTTTAATCCAGAAAAGGTACAGATAGGTCAAGAAGTGCGGTTCTTGGGGCACTTAGTCTCAGCGGAAGGATGCATGCCGTTAGATTCGAATGTACAACCTATCAGGGATTATCCGGTGCCTACTACTAGAAAACAATTGCGCCAGTTTATTGGTATGGTGAATTTCTATAGACCATACCTCGCAGGGATGGCGGTTACGCAACAGCCCTTATCTCAGTTAACTAGTGCCAAGATACCATTTCGTTGGACGGAGGAGGCTCAACAAGCGTTTGTACTATGCAAGCAGAAATTAATAGAGGCAACTATTTTGACTTTCCCGGTAGGTAATATGTCAATTGTTACAGACGCGTCAGATATTGGTATAGGAGCGGTGTTACAAGCTGACGGACGTCCTGCGCAATATATAAGTCGCACACTCACTAAGGCGGAACAGAACTATACAGTCACAGAAAAAGAATTACTTGCCGTACAATGGGCGCTACGGAAGTTTAGATATTTTGTCATAGGGGGACACGTGGACGTCTTTACTGACCACAAAGCGCTAGTGCATTGGAGATCACTAGGTATTGAGAAGAAACGAGTACATCGAGCCATTGAAGAACTAGAAGAGTACGATATATCAATTCATCATAGAGCAGGAATCGAGAATGCGGCGGCCGATGCGCTCAGCAGAATTTCCGCTGTTCGGGTTTCGCCGCTTATAAAGGTCTCTGAAGAACAGGGAAGAGATGCTACATGTCAGGAAATAGTCAATCAGTTAAAAAACGGCACAGTGGTGTTGGCACCATATAAAACGTTGAGTCTACAGAACGGCCTGTTGGTGCGGAAAGAAGCACAAACAGTGCAATGGTTTGTGCCAGAATCTATAAGAACAGAATTAATGGCCTTTTGGCATGAAACGTTGGGACATCCCGGCGCTGGGCGGCTCATTGAGACATTGCAGTCACGATTGTATTGGCCTGGTATGTCCAAAGAAATTCGTAGCTATTGTCAACAGTGCACTACATGCCAACGTTGTAAACCACAAAAACGAGAAAAGGTCACTCCGATTGCTTTCAATGCTACTGCACGGAACGAGTTTCTGCATATCGACCTGGTAGGTCCACTGCCAGTAGCTCGCGGTGGCGTGTCCTATGTGTTTTCCATGGTCGATAAGTTTACCCGATGGGTCGAGTTTGTACCACTGAAGAAGATCACAACAGAAAAGATTATAACGTGCTTAGAGGAGCGATGGCTCAGTCGATTCGGTACCCCACAAGTTATTGTCACCGATCAAGGCGCACAGTTTGAGTCGACAGAATTTAATCAGTGGTGCAAAGACCTTGACATAAAGCATTCCCGCACAGCCACTTATCACCCGCAAACCAATGCAACAGCTGAGCGCGCACATAGGACGATGAAAGAGGTACTGCGATGTTGGTGCCACGAAAGCCCGGGAACGTGGAGAGACAAATTACATTTGGTTGAGCGGGCCATGCGCTTTACAGTCTCAACAGCGACAGGTTTCGCTCCAACGACCATGGTCTATGGAGGACACATAAGACTGCCAGGTGAACCTGTAATCCAAGGGTCCCATGAGCGCTGCACCATAGCGGATATTCAGGAACGACTAAAACAGTTAACTGAATATGTAGGCGCAACACAGCGACAAAGCTATGCAAGGCAACCGACACGCACTCGCCTGAAGGTCGGCGATTATGTCATGGTAGCGAGGGTCGAGCCCATGGCACTGCAGGCTGTCAATGATGGGCCGTATCGCGTGGAGAGGGTGGACGCCGAGCACAATACTGTTTTTGTTAGCCTGCCCGATGGACCACGAGCTGTGGCACTGGATCGTTTAAGCAGAGTGCGAAAGCCGATTCCTGAGGGGGGGGAAGATGTGGCAATAGCCACCTTTAAGACAAATAATGAGAAAAAGGTCTTATCTAGGGCAGACATTATTTCAACAGAAATTCCTCGCAGAAGCGCCCGGATAAGAAGTAAGCAGGCAGCACAATGAGAAAGCAGACGTTGAATTGATGTGCACATATATTAATAAATGTGTGAATTTGTTTTATTAAATGGATTATTGTTGTGCGTGCAAAATTCTATATATAATTGAGTAAAAATAAAGCATTTATGGCACAATTAAATATGTCTTCTGATGGGGTCAAACGTTGATTCAGGCACTGGCGTCTCAAATGAAGAATTTAACAGTTGAGTGGAAGCATAGGTAAAGGCTCGTCTAGACGACACGTTAATAATAAATACCAACGACATTCAAGTTCGTGGAACATCAAACATAGGTGGACACAACACTCCTTACGTAATTTTAGGTGACCCAATAATCTAGGAATTAATTAAATATTGAATAGGGAACTTAATTGCTTATGGAGTGCGCGACCTAAAATAGAGCACATAAAATGATATATTAGTTCAGTGATCTGTAGACATTTTTTGTCCAATCAGTTTATAGCTGATCTAAGTAAATAAGCGCATGTATTCCAAAGTTATATAGGCAAACAGAATTACTGTGGGTATTTTAAAGTTAAAGGCGATAAAAATTTGAATTACTATGGTTCATCCATAAGTAAGCTATGCATCTGAACCTCTTTATGATAAATTATTCGGGCGACCAGCTTTGTCTAGCTGCACCACTATAGTCAACAAATCAGTGTTTATAACATGTTCACCAAAAAATATGACATTAGGTTAATAACTAATCGTCTGTAATATTTTTCTAAAAGTATTCGACTCAAATCCAAAAAATATATTGGTATCAGTTACAAGATGATAATACGATATTTTGCAGTGCTGAAATAAGTGGGAATGAATTCTGAGCATTTATTTGCAGCAAATTTAAAAATGAGTTTAATTCGCTTATAGACAAAGTAATTAAATGTGTAGCTTTTCTTTACGTCATTTCGATTATTTTGTTTTTCTGGTTGACGGAACCCGTCAAATGGCAACAGATCCAGTTACAAAACA
This sequence comes from Eudiplozoon nipponicum, assembly GCA_029291075.1. Lineage (NCBI taxonomy): Eukaryota > Metazoa > Platyhelminthes > Monogenea > Mazocraeidea > Diplozoidae > Eudiplozoon > Eudiplozoon nipponicum. The sequence goes on from JAQBSW010003229.1 coordinate 40,116, forward strand.
GTTTCTACTCTCGTGTGTGCATCCAATATTAGGGTTCCCGCCCGTGGTTCGATCAAGTTGGTCGACCGCCGACAGTCTTACGCAAAAGCACTGCATACCGGTGGCTTGGTAAGTCAATGCTCTATTTAGCATGTTCATTTTGTATTGTGTAATTTTATCTAGCAATTAATGACTTTAGAAAGATGACGCCATTCAATAGACGAACTAGTGTCTAAGTTCTTTTCTATGAGCAGTTTGTCTTTGACTATCCGTCATTTTTGCGCCTGACTGGATAATTTACAATGTTCCGTATTAGCAATCTTTATAGGAATTGTTTTAGTATTGAAAATTATTTCGTTTCTTTATCTTCTGGGCATAGATTTTGAGAGCGAAAGCTAATTTAATATTATTTGCGTGTTCAAATCTTCATGATGTGTATTACATGATACGCTTCACTTGATTACTTTATATACAAGACCGGCAGCAGACTCAATAGTAAATTCGGTAATGCTGAGTGGTATTAATGATGAATGCCAAACGCCATCAAAGTGTACGTGTAACAAAAAAGCGATCTAACAAATATTTTATATATATATATATATGTATATATATATATATATATATATATATATATATATACATATATATATGCAAACTTTCATTTCAGAGATAAACAGATTTTGTCAACTGTGGCGACTATCTTGTAAAGTACATGGTTTGTCTTTAAAGCAACATCTTCGATTGCTCTTCATTAGCATTTTAAATATAATGCGCTAGTTTCTCGGGGTCCAACATAAATCTTGCCTTAGCACTCATGTTTTAAATCGATTATATACAGGCTGAAACACTTAGAACTACAAAAATATATGAAAATTGAGAACCAATGACTGGAAACCAGGAAAAATATTTGTATGAGAGGATAAATTATCAGGATATTTGACATACACGATGAAAACATTGCTAGTGTTTTTAGTCAGTTTGACGTTTTGATACAGTTCGTCGTGACGACCTCATCAATATCATCGTCAGTAAAAACAACAGTATTTCTTGATTTGAAAGGTACAACTAACTGCCACGATTGTAAGAGATTACAAAAAAGATTTTAGTTTTTTCCCTTTTTATTGTTAGTCCAAAACAAATCAGGCTGGAAATAAGACTAGCGATGCTTTGTCTTTTTTATTACACATGACTTGTCGAATAGAAGGACTTTTGCCCTTTGCGCCCGTCCGTTATTCAAGAGTCGCGAACTGCACAAGCGCAGTTTACAAAACCTTTTGTTTCGCATAGACCGGACTTTTTTGTAGCACATGACTAAAAGAATTTCTTTTACCCCTTCATTTGCGAGAGCGACCTACTCGGGTATGGTGTAGACTTTCCGTTATACGTTTTATCCATGCTGGCTCTATGACTGCCTATATACGCATACGTATAGGAGATGGTTCTGTAAAACTGCCACACATTTATTGACCAATTACAATGTGCGCTTGGAGCGTAGTGCCGACACCTAATGATATGTCGAAAGGATGCACGAAAGGTATGTGTACACGAGCTTAGAAATTTTGCTCATTCTTACTCTACAACTGCTTTTATACAAATACGCATAGTAGATTGCATCATCCAGTTGTCCTACATTTCCTGACCAATTACACAGTGGGTTTGTAGTTCCAGATCCCATTTTTGAGTCGCCAGTACGCACGAAACGAATGGATACATGAGAATAGACTTTTGATTCATGCTGAACGTGGCGAGCACATAGAGCTTAGTAAATATTTAAATATTCATTAGCCCCTCGCAGTCATGAATATATATATACATATATATATGCTTTAATTTAGTCTTAATTTCAAATATTTAATATGAATTTACGAATGTCTTCCAGGTCCGATGATGAGGACATATCAGATGCCAAAACTACAGAAGCGCGTAAAACTGCAAAATTGTCGGATGCTGCTAAGGGCACCAGCAAATTGATGATGTTTTTCAACCCCGGCAAATCGTCGAGCTGTAAAAAAGACTCTGGTATTTTGGCAGAGCGTAGCTCACTTAAAAGACGAGCAGGTCTGGTCTCAGTCGTTGATTTAGTCTGAAAGCATGTAAATTTCGTAGGTTATTGTAATCGCCCTTGTACAGCTTGCGTTTGTGTATCAAATATAGGCTAGTTGCCTATTTTTTATATCTTTGTGTATTACTTATGTCCAAGAGATCTTATTTTGATTTACTGTGTCCTGTCGCTATCCGTTTGGCCTCCTTGTATGTTCATGCTCCTTTTGAAGAAGCAAGAAAAATTAATTTTTCGTATATACTGCAGTCTGTGCAAGTCTTGATAATTTTGACTAAAATGCTTATTTTTAAAACATTTTCTAAATAAATAAATCTGGTCATTTTTATTGGAGAACAAACGAAAATTATATGTCTTTTCATGAATGTTTCATTTTAACTTTTCTCTGGAGGATATGTTACTTTAAATATACATCACTGTGACAATGATTTCTTGATTATATTTTAAAATTGCACTAACATTGGTCGAATTGTACACGAATTGTAAAATATTATTTCAGTCAAATTATTGGTGAGATTTACGAGAATGGCTCAGTGGTTAGAGCACCAGATTCCGAAGCAGACGTGCCCAGGTTCGAGCTATGTCCGCTGCAAATTCTGGCCAGTACATTGTGTTCCCAATAAGGACGAAATCGGTCTACTGGATGAATTGCCTTTTCTACACTACAATTCTTAGTTTATACTGACATATGTAAGTAATTAATGGGTCAAGTGCTTATATCAAGTTCGCAAACTTGATTATAATAATTGTTATCGCCGCCTGCGCAACCAATGTTCGTTTAATTATATAAATGTGCTATACTTCTCAAACAAGGATGATCGAATGCCTGTAAGCGTCTCAAATCATTAACTCTAAGTGACCAAGTTTTACTAGCGTATAGTAAGACTGCGCGTACAGACGCACTGTAAACACGACCTTTAAGGCAGAATGAAATATTCGTGTTTCTCTATAAATGACGAAGGTTCGAGAAAGCTACTCTAGCTTTCGCGATTCGTATTCTCACCTCGTCGGACATATTGCCTAAGTTATTGATAGAGCTCTTAAGATATGCAAACCTGTCGACTATGTCTAGATCTTCATTCTGCAGTCGCAACGTTGGAATGAGTGGTGGGTGATCCTATAGAAGTATCTTACATTTAGGGGGTGTGAATTTCATACCAAAAGATGGAGCAACGTCTGTTAATCTATTCAAGGTGGCCTGGGCAGCGTCCCGATTGTTGAATAATGGAACGATATCGTCTGCATAGTCAAGATCGACTAGTTTACCGCCCGGGAAGACTTCAACACCCGCATCCCGAATGTGTGGAAGTGTTGTTCATAATAGCATCGATTACAAAATTAAAAAGAGGAAGTGGACAACCTTGACGAGCACCGCTGTTAGTTGTAAAGTTATGCATTAATTCGTTGTAGACTTTAACGCGACCAGAATTATTTGTGTAGAGAGCGTATATAGTAAACAAATTTTGTGGGCACACCGCTTTTCGACAAAATATGGAATAAAGCATTGCGATCCACCGAGTCAAATGCACCCTTAAAGTTTAGAAAGACGGCTATTGTGGACGGTGATATAAATATCTCTGTTCAAGAACTTGCCTTAACGTAAAAATATTATCTATACAGCCTCATCCTGCGCGAATCCTTGAAGCAGTAATCCCGCTATTTTGTGCGAAAAATTGCGTTTTATGCCTTTAGATGAACCCGTTCAGATAGTTAGTTTTGTTTTCAGACTATTTATATCTAGCAATGCAGCTAAACAATGCTTCATGCATGATTAATCTTATGATTAGTTACATAAGTATAATGTAGAACTAAAAGTTCTGCCTAACAGTTCTATGTTTATGCAATTAGAGTATTACATTCAAGTAGCATGGGCATATCTCAATGCAGTTTCAGAAAGCTTATAACTTTGCAGATATAATGTGAATGATGGTATGATAATTCTCAAAGAAATTCTTATTATTTCTTTTTATAATGATTATGCGCATTGAAGATTTATCTGTTAGATACGGATAATAACCGAGGTACAATGCTTGTTACATAAGCGCCTATATTCTTCGGAACCAAGATAAGATTAATAAATTAAATTACGGTTGACTTGTGCACATAGAAAAACAAAGTATATGACCTGTTAAATGATACATTAATAAATGAACGAAGATTTGGATACCCTGTATGATTAGTTACAAAATAGACTGCGATAATTCAGAAAAACTGCCTCTGCACAGGACCCAATTTGCTGATTTGCTATGGCTTCATCCATCATCACCTCATAATTGAGGACCAACCGTGTACTTAACATGTAGACTGAAATTTATGCTAGTGAGATATAAAGGAGATTCCATAGTAGTTGCATAATTTGACAAAGGAAACTTTACCATGGAAATTTGAACTGAAATCGTGAGCTGGTATCCAAGATGGACGTGCTCGTTGACAATTGGCAGAGGGCCGCTGTGAATCAAGAACTCAGACTGGATCAAACCTGGCATTAACGACCATTTTAGCATCTTAACCCACCCGAATAGAAACATCTTAAGCGCGATTAATGTCTCTTTTGAGATAGTCACTCTTCGCTAACATAACATCACCAATCTTGCGAGAGATGTGGTTATCTCAGCAAATCTGCATCGCCAAAATCATCATAAAGTTGGAAGCCATTACACAACCTTTTCACATCTAGCGTTATTCAGAAGTACGGTTGACTGACGGTAGCTTTGCTTTTGTTCGACGACTGATTAAATACAATAGGATTTGTGTTTACTACAAGATAGCAAACATGATTTAAAGAAATGGTACCACCACCCACACAACCATAGTGCAGGAACGTCAGAGTGGTTCTCCGAGAGAATGGCCATGTCTATGAGACAAAAATTTATACCCCTACCGAACATTGACAACCGAGGCGGAAGGGCTGTCCAAAAATACCCTTCGAGAGCTCAAAATTATGGGTCGACGGAAGAGGATCAGCAGAGCACCGTATAGTCTGCTCAGAACCCGATGACCCCTAAGGGAAAAGAAGTCTGGAGAGCTTTGCCACATAAACGCATTTCTAACGCTGAGAAAATCCACATAATATATCGATCTAGCATGAGCTAGTATAGTACCTATCGGGCACTAACCAATTTCTTATTAAAGGGGTTAAATTAGGACCGTCTTCATTTACTGTACAATGATATCGTTTGTTGCGCAAAATCTACTATGGGGCTCAAATTCAGGCCAAAATGCAATTGCATGTTTGCGCTTATCCATTCATCAAATAATGGAAATTATCTAGCAAACCTTTTATGACTGAAATTCAATTGGTCTAAGAAACAAGTTTCTTATAAAGCAAATATTTTTATTAAGAATAAAATATTTCGTAAACATCTCACCTGTTTGAATAAGGTTAAGTCCTTATCACCTACAATCGCTGCGATCTTTATGTAAATACCAGTTCCATTATATTCACACATTAGCCAGTAAAAAACTAATCATTGTATAATGTAGAAAAGGTAATTCATCCAGTAGACCAGTTCCATCCCTCATGTACTGTCCAGAATTTTCCGTGGACAGGGCTTGAACTTGGGCACATCTGTTTCGGAATCTGTTGTTCGAACCACTGAGACACCCTGCTACACTGATCGGAAATACTAAATATTGTACAAACTTGAAACATAATTTCGGTAAAAGAAAATGTTGCAACGTGTAGATCAGCTCAAGTAAATGTCAGGAGGAAGATATAACGAAGCTTCCTTCGTTGGTCGAAACGCCCCAGGCTCTACTTATTTACCACCACCACCATCATCATCATACACGGTGCTAAACCAGAATTTAAAAAAGAATTCCGTACTGCCGCAAAACTGCCTAGGGCGCTCCAGACGTCAGGTCGGAAATTTATGCTCTCTGACTAGACTAAATGTTAAATAAGACAACAGAATAAGAGTACCAACATAAATGTAAAGAGATTATATTTATACATGTAAATATTTGTATATTTAGTCAGATATTTGTTTACGCAGATAGTAATGAACGTGATATCACATATTTACAACATGAGTAAATAGAAATAATCCATTGGTAATTACATAGTTTGATCTAAAGAAATAGGTCCAGCTGCAAAGAGCTCGTCTCAGAGAGCGTAACTTCTGAGAAGTAAAGGTTACTTAAATACGTAGCGAGAAGGCGAAAAACAAAAGCATTTATTAATTGACGGCTGCCTATCCGTTTCCAAGAAATAAGACGATGATTTACCATTAGATAAAAACTATGAAAACTTGAATTAATATAAACAAAAGACTTGCTAAAATTTCTGAGAAATTTTAAATAATAGCGCTATTCCAATGTTAAATACCCGTAAGATACCGATGGACGTTAATTTGATAGAACATGATGATATAGTCTCGAACAAAGATAGACAAGTCTCGTAAAATAGCTTTGTCACCAGAAAAATTTCCATGCACATACATACGCACAAATACATATATATATATAAATAACTGGAATATAAAGTGATTGGACGCACCGTGTGCAAAAATGAGTCAGAATTTCCACTATCAAACAGAAAATTATTGTTTACCTTTCATATAGCAATGGAAAATACAGAAATTTAGAGTTAGAGATCCAATTCTTAAATCTACCACCACTTAAATTATAAAGGGATTCTTCGTAATTTACACTTATCAAAACTTCTATGAATACACGAAAACTTTATTACAACAAAATTAACTTCCATAAGTGTGCTAAAATACGGAATCATCAACCTGGTTGACTGCTACGGAGATGAAGCTAAACCATTATTAATATGTTTATATTTATAACAAGCAGTATCACCAATAAGTTCAGAGATGGCAGGATTTTCTCTAACATATTTCTACAACAAAGCCAACATATTATCACATAGATTATTCAAATTTTCTTATCATTCGTTTATGTTACTATTATTCTCATTTGTAATATGACCAACGTTAATAATGACAAGAATTGTCCAAAAAATCTTATATCAGAAAAACTGAAACATTGATTACAAATAATTTAAATGCTCATTTTTATCATGTGACAATAATTTAATAATAGTCTGATACCACAGATTTGGAAAGTGTTGCAATTAAACCGAAATTAATTGCAATACAGAATTAGTGTAACGCAATTTAATCAAGTGACTGAATTCGCCAAGATATCAAGAACAAAGCAATCAGGAAATGAAGAACATAAATTTAACTGTATGCAATCAAACATACAAATACACACACACAAACAAGGCATCGTGTGAATACGAATTAATGAGCAAGGTAATACAGGAAACGGTTATAGTACCAAGAACGAGAGCGAGAAAAATGACAAAATGAGATAACTTTCCTGTAAAAATAAATAAAATTAGAAATTGGCGAGAATCTTTGTTACTCGGCTACTTTTAAGTCTAAACTAACGAATACACAGCTGGTTCCGCAATGCACTGTTTCATAGAAAAATAAACATCAGTGTTAGCAAATCAAATTAACATGTTTAAGAGATCTAGGTGACCAATTTATAAATTTGTCAAATCAATACACTAGTTTGTTAAAATAATAGATAGAAACTATTTATACATAAATGGTTGCGTTGTGTTAAAAAAAATATATATGAAGAAAAACAAGGACATTACGGATAAAACTCGTTAAATCTACTTGAAGTTTTAAAATTGGTTATGAAAACTTGTCAACTGACACTGACCAAAATATAAAGTTTATAGGCAAAATATAACAAGAAGTATATCCAGATATTTAAAAATGTAGGCCTGATATAAATTATTTAAAAAATAACAAAAATCTGGAAATTGAGTTTTGATCAAGTAAAGCTTTCTAACACAAGTTATCAACGCTAAGTGATGCTACTATCAGTAGCAACTAGAACATGCGTAAAATTAGGGAAAATAAAGATCAAGTCGAACGAGAAATTATAAAATTGCTAGATATAACTAGGAAAACATTATTTTCATTGATTAAGCAACTGCAAGTGCCAACTGAGAGCTTGCATTATTTCCAATACAAAACCGTGGAAGATCAAATGCTTAAAAGAGTTCTGTGTTAAATATGAACCACTAATTATGTGATTACTAATTTAAACTATGTATATAAATAGGAAATTACTTAAAATCAGAAAAAATGTGCCAGAACTTCAAACGAAGTAAGCTCAAATATACATAATATTTGATGAGAGTAAGAAAAATATATTTTGATATTTCATTTATAATTAAAATCAACAAATTAAAGTGTGAGATTTTTTCTTGAAATGAATTATTTTAGACACACTTAAAACAGCTTCACTATGCAATCAAAGACACAATGCGCTGAACGGTCAATAATAGTTATTCAGTGATAATTCGTGAAAGTGTCCTTACATCTATTCACCATTACGTTACTCGTTAGTGCGTGTGTGCGTCTTAATTATGGATAGTAAGGATAAAAATTGGTAAAGAAACACTTCGCACATTCACATAACATATTAGATTTAACACAACCACACTATACAGCATTTTTTAAACATGCGCGCAGATACATGCGTATATTAACAGCTGAAGCAAAATTAAATAAACTTCACCGGAACTAGCTAAAGTTTTGAACATACATACAGAAAAAAGAGTAAGAACTCTGCAAAGGAATGAAAATTTTTGCCATTAATGCTCGTCACTTTAGTTAGCTCACATATTATATACAAGTACACAAACTACACTCTATGTATATAAAAATATTCATATACGAACGCAAAACTACAATACGGTAGCAATTTAAACAGAACAGAGAAATAGAAGTACGCATATAAATTCACCGTAATAACGTGGCAGGGAGCAGCAAACACTAGTTATATCAAAGTTATATCCCATCATCTATACAAACAAAACGCATGAAAATATTATAGAAGCACAGCAACAAACATATTGTAAAAATTTAGACTATCTAAAACCGTTTAAACTCTGAATGAAGAAAAGTATTACAATGCAAAAAGACAACTGGAATATTTACATATTGTAAATGCATATACACACGCACTCCGACTTCGACAACACACACACACACAAACAAATTGACAAACAGAACAGATGAAATTATTAGACACATTATAAACAAACAACCAAAAGAAGCATTAAACTCTTTTAACCAAACGTGTGTATGAAGTTTGAACACCTTCACAGATAACAGACTGAATAATGTAAATTACAAGACTGAGAGTCTGCACTAAATAGAAATAAACCAATGATATTAATTAACCAAAACGGTCTTCAGTAGGCAATGTTGTCAATCCTATTGTATGTGTTCTGTAAAACACTAATAGTTGAAGAGAACCACCACCAACAACAAAAAGTGACACACAGACATGCAAACACACATTTAAGGCGTAACTACACTTTAGTCTACAATTAAAGTAAAAAACAACATTTGAGACTTAGTGTTCCGTTAGTTAACAATTTGTTGCAAGCTTGGTTAGTCAGTCGCTATACAATATTGGACACGCATACAAACTACATTGATTAAGAGACGGCAAGTTAGATAGAAGAGAACGCGAGACCGCCTTATCTGTGTATAAATGATAGCGAGAGAGCAGAATAAAACAATACACATAGTACGCATTCAAATTGACGATAATTTCAATTCAGTACAGAACAAAACTATACAAAAATTGTATTAGTATCCTCTTATTTATGACTACGACATTAAACTATCCAAACACACGCACACACATGAATATAAAAACAAAAAGACTAAGAAAATGAGATCTCATTTCAATTCAATCTATCACATAACGAACGTGAAGAATAATGTCTGATCATGTCCATATTCTACGTAAACAATAAATAGAAAGTCTCATGTTGCAGACCAAAATGCGCTATATATACGCATTACAAATAAATAACTCAATATCTCAGATCAAACGATTCTTTGGAGAAGAAATATTTTAACAAGGCAATCTAATGAAGCATTGCACGCGAAAAAAAATTTCTACGCTTTGCGATGGTTTGTCAAACGAAAAAACCAATTCATTATCTCGAACTCGTTACAAGGTTCACCAGCTTTGCATGTCTCCGGTTCAGACAAAAATATATCACCTGCTTGAGCCCATAACCACATAACGGGCAGTCTATTTAGAGCAGTTAAACAAGTTAAATAATGACGGGACATAAAATTGGCACTGATAAAACGGGAAAAATCACTATAAACAATAGAGTCGAGAAATGTTTCAAGCTTGTCAACACTAGCTGGAGTTTATTATCTATCTTTATTAGTCCGGCTGTCTAACGAATAACTTTGTATTTAAAAGAACGAGTAACTCAAAGCATGTTTGTACTAGAATATACTCTTGTTTCACTGATCAAGAAATTAGTACAATTTTCGATCAGGTTGCACCAATATCACCAGGAACAGTTTACACACGCATTCGTCGCTAACCCGATTCTCGACAAAAGGAGACAAAAGTAATGGGCCCTCGTGCGTCAATGAGATTCAATCAATTCATGCTGATTTTAGCATCAAAACTTGTTGCGAGGTCGACTGAAAAATAAAAAGTAGTTGATCTGTCCTTTTACACAGTCAGTGCTACAATATAAAATTGCTATAAATTTGCTACCAGAGCTATCGTTGATTTTATTGGTCTGTTTCGTTTCAAATATAATCAACTGTTCATAATAGCCAAAAAATAAATGCAAGCGCGGTGTCTGATTGATACACCAATAGTTAGTCAGTGGAGTGGAAACTAATAGAATAAAATGTGCTCCAAATTGAACAAAATACGGGCGTTCAATCTGAAAATATTAAATATTTCTCGATGCAGGTCTGTTTTTTGCACATGTCTACTTAGTTTTTTTATTATTAGGCACATTTCGATTGCCAAGAAAGATAGGCTTAGGCGTAAGTGATTAGAAATTAATATATATACAAATATGGATGTGTTGTTTAAAAAAAAATATATATATACATGGAGAAAGAGAGGGAAACCTTGTTGCTAACACTATAAGTGACAGGCTAAGAAGGTAAAATGATCCGTTTTAAAAGGAGAAATTGATCGCCATACACAGAAACTTATTGTATCATACATGATTTGAGATCAATGATCCAGTCAAACAACTAAACCTGACAGAGCCGTTTTAAAACTACATCATCAACGTTAGTCAAGCGACAAACACTTGGAAAAGGAAGTGAGTGCAATCATCTCATCCTGATATAAGGAATTAAGATAGGTAAGGCAAAACCTACACTGACCTGTGTTAATTCACCTACATGCATGTAGATAAGTTGTTTTAGGTGTTGCTAATATAGAAAAGTAAATAAAATACGAAAAATCTGCATTCAATAGCGCAATCGACAGCTGTAAACCAATGCACGTAACCAATAAATGCAACGCAGCTCCATTTTAGAGTCTTCTAAATAGCCAGCTTTGACGAAACATGCTGAATATTACTAGAAGCTTTAGACGCCGCAAATACACTGCCTGCATTTCCAGAAGAGGTATCTAACTCTTTAGACCCGCTGGAAATCGCGAAAGGTAGATTCTTTGTTAGACTAGAACTACAAGCAGAAGTATTAGACGTAGGCAAAGAATTAACAGTAAGCGTGTTTGCATTACTGCTACAAATTCCGCTACTAGTAGACATGAAACTGCTGCTACTGGTAACATTTACGACGCTATTATTGTTTGTCGCGAATATGCTCGTTGAACAACTCCTAGGAGTTAGCGTTGCTGTTGGAGATGATGAGGACGATAATGGTATTGATGTTGAAATTGAACTGGCTCTCAACCCTATTGCACAGTTTACAGTAGAAGTAACAATAGCTGATGAATCTGTAGTCACAGGTACAAAATTCATGGTGGCATTCATATTCTGTTGGTCTGTATCTTTAACTATCGAATTTAGAAAGTCTTTAGAGGAATCAACCTTGTCTTGTTCATCAGGGCATTTTGCACTACCTCGTTCAGGTTGAACTTTTGTGCAATTATCATTGGTGTCAATCAAGACCACGTGTTCACAGGCCATTTTCGACTTCTTATCGGATTGACCTTTTGTGCTTGTCATCGCGCTTGTTGGTTGAGCAGGGATGTCTTTTCCGCAGGTGGTCAACGTTTTAGAATTTGGCTGACATTGCTGCTTAGTTGTGTCCATCGATGGCAAATTGTGATTGATATTCGAATGAGCACCAGACGGAGTCATGCCCAATTGTGACGCAAGAAAGCAAAGATATTCTTCTGATAAAAAAACGTCTAGACGTTTACAGTGAATTGCTGCAAAGTGGATAAGATTAGGACAGGATACTTTTGCCTCGTCAGCCTCAGTAATAACACCACTGGTGAATCGGTAGTCCAAACTATTTGCTAACCCAGTGCCGAGACTTGCCAAAGGTCGACTTTGATGCTGTGGGAGACACAAGGAAGCAGAACTGCTTGCAATGTTATTAGTAGTAGTTTGCTGACCAGTACTTGTTTGTTGTCCCGTAGTCGAAACACAGCTACTGCCGTTACTTCTCGGTCCAACACTACCAATTCCACTACTGTTATGAATACTTCCACAGCTAGAAGAGCCATTTGTTACTCGACTACTACCTATTCCTTCACTACTACTGCTTGAGTTGCAACCGCCACTGACGTTGCTGGTTACGCTAGTGTTGCTTAGCGTACTACTATTACTACAGTTATCATCATGTTCATCATCGTTTCCAGCCACAACCGGCCTGCTAGTTGACTTTTTTAAGGAATGACTTGAATCGTCTCCAATAACCTCGCTGGCCATCATCATAGCGTTTATATCGGAAAGAGATATAGCCTTTTCATCGCTAATTTGACTAGTTCTACTGGTAGGAGTCGAATTTCCGACCAATATGTTTGAGTCATTAGACACCGATTGTGTTTTTTGCATGTCTTTCCCGGACATATGAATCCCGTTATTTGGATTTTCTGTGTCGTTTTCGATTGTTAATATAGCGTAAACATCTGCTTTCAAATTACCACTGGAACAGGACGTCTCATTCTTTGGTATCAGAGCCGTAGAAGACGCCTTGCGAACAGAGCTGCCAGGTGGCCTGCTTTTATTATTACTCAATTTGAACAGATCGGCATTTAGAAAAGTATCCATCTCGTCCTCAACACAGACTGTCTTGCATGTACCTACTTCAACACCGTTTCCACATCCAACAGTTGGAGACATTTCTCTAAATTCGTCTGAGTTTATACGAGCTCGTTTGTTTGTCGGTTGAGCGTATTCCCCAACAAACCGAAGATCTGATTCGCCATATCCGCAACCACTGATGTAATTTCCGGAAGATTTCTTTTTGCTTAATGTTGTAGGACTCAAAGGTTTTGCATTCTCACAGAAGGACGAATCGTTGACTTGACCAGCATCGCTTACTACCAGGCTATTGTTGCTTTCAAGAACGTATTGCGAACCTGAGGTAAACAAACGCTTCAACGCGGACGACTGATTTTCATCAGCAGCATTATTACTAACATTTCCAACCGCAGAAGAGGTCGCAACTGAAATAGAAGAACCATCATAACACGAAGTAGAAACATTACTCGATGTTATAGGAATCATAGACATCAGAGGCAGTTCTTTAACAAGGAGAGCGTCGAGTCCACAACTCGATTGAGCTTTGTCAATAATGCTTGTTTCCGAGTCATTTTGCTGGTTCTCACGACAAGACTCAAAGCCTAACCTGCTGTTGGTCTTATTGACATTTCCTGGTCGGCAGGCGTCATCGGCCAGCATTGAGGCAGATGCGGCAGCCGTTATCTGACCTAGAGGACTAGTACCACCACTAGACTTAGAATACAATCTACAGTCACCATGATCTTGTGACAATCCCATAGAACGTGGCTCCATAGAAGTCATATTCACTCCTGGAATTGATGGAATTGAGGGCACAGCAAAACCAACAGATCCGTTCAAACCATCTGTTACAATTCCGTTTGTGGATACAATTGTTGTGCCACTACTCTCCATACCATCCATATTGACATCACCGGAACTTGATCCACAAGAAGTCATAATACTCCCATTACCACTATTATTAAAGCCTATAATTGCTTGTTGAGATGTTGCGGGAGATGGACTGCCAGAAATAGTAATTGTTGTGTTCAGAAGATCGTCAATACACGTAGCAGCTGGATACCTAGCTTGCCCTATTATTCTTATCGATGATGAACACGATTCGGACGTAGGATCAATTTCCGTGTTTCTAGGCATGGAATGCTGCTGAGAATTCTGTAAACTAGGTATTTTGTGTTGATTAGCTGGATAAACCGACGGTAGAGAACTTGCTGGTGTAGTATGTGCTACTGATGTCATCATTACCATGTCATTGGCACAATTCGATAAAGTTGAGTTTGTCATTGAAGGTGTTGATGTTGCTGTATTATACATCACCATTAAATCAACTGGCGCAGATGATGTGTACACGGGAGAGGAAAGACATACAACCGGGCTCGAAGATAAAGGAGTATGAGGTGGTGAGACCATTGAATTGCAACTGCTTACTGAGAGCCCAGCAGCAGCTGCATTATTTCGTGATCCATTTGAACCTGCACCACGACGGCTCTTTGCAGAACCACCCCCAGAAGCTGCACTTGATGTTCTATTTGAACTACCTGATTGTCCGGAACATGACTTCAAAACACCACCACCTGGAGCTCGAGAACTACTTGATGCTTTCGACGCAGATTGTCCGCCAGTTCCACTCGCAGCTGTACTCGGGCCATTCAGCTGGCGTGAGCCTCGGCCACCGCTTGCTGAGTTAATTGATGATTTGTTTGTAGAGTTCGGCGCTGAATTTGTTGGGGTACTAGAAGCTGACATTGAAGCTGGGGTGCTTGGAATTGTCATTGTAGAAGCCATATCAGAATTGCTAGCAGCCCCCGAGTGGTAAATTACTGTAGAAGAAACACCAGTTCCTGTTGACAATGGGTAACAATTGACGCCAACAGGTGACGTCAGTTGAGAACAATCGCCACCGGTGTTATTGTAGCTAACCGGCGACTGCTGCGGATAAGGTGGAGTTTGTTGCCAATTTCCATGTCCATTGGGTCCGATAATGTCACCTAGCAAAATGAAAATAATAGTAATGTGGACAAGTAGACGCGAACAACAAAACGAGTTGTTTCACTTAACGCATCGTATATAGAAATTATGAATTAATGGAATATATTTTTCATACTTCTTGGCACAAACAGATTGGTGGATTCATTGGGATTACACAATTTGCAAATGAAACATGCAGAAACGAAACAGTGTTTAAATGCCTGAAAAAAATTCCCGGTAGGCCTAGGTAGACCAATTTGTCGACTTCACTAAATGGATACCTTCCTGAGTTCAATGATGGACAAAATGGATTATGGCTTCCAATAAATTATACATCGAAGGAGTAACGCTAGTTCATTTACATAATCAAGGGAAAAACTACATTTCCCGCACACGTTCCACGCCAAAAAAGGCAAATTTGACCTTGCCTCTTCATTTGACTCTGCATGTTGTTAAACAGCGGTTGAATTTCTTCCACTCTCTTGGTTATTGGGAGTGCAATTGGTTTGATCGACTGCTCGATATCGCGAATAATAATATCTGGTCACGTAATTATTTGTCTACCTGTTGTGAGATTTCAGCCGTCCATGGGAGTTGCTTCAGAAGTCTAGCCAGAATAAGAACTAATTAAATGACTTTTAAAAATCGTAATCGCATATCTATTAGCTCATAATAGAACTCTTTATCCTATAATTGCCTCACCAAATCGACAAAATGACTACATCTGTTCCGTATACTTTTTTTAAAAACTTTTGAATGAAAAACAATACATCTGATAGACCAAGACTTAAGCCTTATTGGACAATTCCTTGCTATAATGCAAAATTGCACGAATATATGAAAAAAATAAGTATTATTATTTTAATCAACAAACCACCGGAATGATAATCGTTTAATTCTCAAATATCTAATCAAGAAACGTAGAGAAACGAAAGTTTATGTAGCAGTAATAGCCTGACTTTGGCATATGAATACAAAAAAACGCGCACACAACCAATGTTCATTTCAATACCACTTTCCAATTTAGTGTGATGTCTGTAGAATAATAACAAATTGGGGATGGCTAGTTGGAACTTTGGATCTAAGTGGATGTCATATGAGCTCCACCTAAAAGAAAAGACTAATAAAGTTAAATTAGTTAGTATATAACTTTAGTATGCGGCAGGGTAGCTCAGTGATTAGAGCACAAGATTCCTAAGTAGACGTGCCCAGGGTCGAGCCCTGTCTGCGGCAAACTCTGGCCAGTATGTGATGAATTTCCAATAAGGACGAAACCGATCTTCTGAATGATTTGCCTTTTCTACATTATACAATACTTAGTTTATAATGACAAATGTATGTACTTAATGGGTCAGGTGTTTATATCAAGATCGTAACCTTGATTATAATAATACGGCACTGATGTTTGTTTCGAAACCACTAAGCGGATATTATTAGTACCTACCTTAAATAGCGCAAAGAATCTTGTAGCCTGATGATAAAATAATAAAACTAAAAGTTAAAACAATTTTAAAACTGAAATAAATTCATACCTTGATTCGAACCAGATCTAGGCAATAACTGCTGCTGTGATTGCCAATTGGTCTGGTTCGTTTGAGCCGAAATTCCTTGTAGCTGATTGTCACCTACATAGCCGGAATTTAGCTGGGTTTGTTGGCAACCACCTCCATAGAGAGTGCTGCTTCCAACGCTGCCACCAACAGTTCCAGCCTGAGTGGGCGGTGGCGATATCATCTGTCCAGAGCATCCCTGCTGAGACATGCTAGGAGATGGTAGTTGTTGCTGACGTCGATATTGACAGGCAGGCCCTGTCGTTTGCTGTTGCGGATAAGACTGGTGATACTGACCTAGTAATGGTGAACCCAACGAATACTGAGGTGATGCTGTTGACTGCTGAGATTGCTAAAATATTAAAAATTAATATTATATAATTTCCAAAACCAAAAAAATGGCAACATTCATCTTGCACATGACGAAAGCTGTGTGTATTACACTTTCGAAGGGAAATGAAGATATTGCCTACAAATATAAATTTTTAATGAGACAATAGTAGAGTGTTGTTGAGTATAAAGTGGATTGACACTTATTTTGCCTTAGCGACTCAAATTTATCAGAGATACAAATAAAACGCTATTCAAACATAAAACGAGACCACGTTTAATAACTTTGCTATTGATATGACAACTTTGATAGACCCATTTTAAATGCAGCCAACATACGTATGAGGATATTTATAAATTGATCATGAATGATACGAGCTCCGAGCTGACTGTTGGCTTGATTAGAGAAACGACTCGGGTATGATCCCATCTACACGAAAGGAATATAGAGGTAACGTGTTTACACGAAATTGCAACAATTTTCTAGAAATCGCAGATCTACTCGGGGAAAAGCACTACCGTTTCTCGACGTCTAAGGAGAGAAAGAGAGTAAAATAGAAGTTAGATACGAGAACGTGCAAGAAATGAAAAACTTTTTTCACAGTCGAGCCAAAAAATGACAAAACATGCGCCTAGCGCGTAACTTGGTAAAAAGGAAAATTAGAGCAACACATTGGTTATGCTGCAAGGTACATAGAAACAAACACGGCGTTGAAACCACTGGATAAACTAGGTAAATATGCATCTAACCGCAAAAACATTTTAAATTAGCTATGTATTATAAGAATACCTAGAGGAGTTTAAATCTCAATGAGGACCCGTCTGCCAAATAAGAGATATTTTCAATAAATAATTGCAGAGAATCAGCTACCTACAATCTAGGCGGCTAATGGTCAGCTTCCACAGAGGCGATAACTGCTTAAAACTTTATGGTTTAAGATTAATAATAACGAAAGTAATACACGAGAAATTCAGTAGAACAACTGGAAAACAAGATAATAAATTAACCTATTACGAATGACGTATATTTAAGAAAGTTACGTTTTATTAAACTGGACCTTACTGTGATAAGTTATAATTTGTTAGGCTACACCAGTGATGTGAAAGCGCTATTAGAGATTCGCATATCAAGCTGGCCAACGAAAGGAAATCAGACTAGCACAGTTTCAACCACCTATTTACAGTCCATATATATTACCGAAATTTATAGTTATGTAGCATACAGAAGAAGGCGGATATGCTAGTCAGAATGAACAAAAGGAGCTACCAAATTGACGTATACACATTGTGCGGATTGGAGGAGTCAGCACCCTAACCCAAATCATGTATGCTTTTTATCAGTCAGTGCGGAATCAATTGACGGTGCAATCTAATATACATTTATACAACATGAAACAATGACGCAATCAAGAAAAGGAAAGGCACAATTATAATAGCCTGAATGTATAGATGCGATTAAGCATTGCACAGTTGAACAAATTAAACTGAAATGTTTCAAACTTATAACGTATGACAATTACTGACAAATCAACTAATTACAAAGAAAAACATACCGCTGGTACTGAACCTTGCATATTTGATGTGCTCGGATGTGATGAATATGGCGGGGGCGGATGTTTCCCTTGCATTTGGTGGCTTGTCCAAACAATTTGGTTGTTTGAATGAGCTTGCCCTCGACCGGAACTAGTATTATTTGCTTGATTGGCAGTACCAGCTGTTGTATTAAGCTGCCCGCTGCCAATTTGACCCGAAGGTGGACAAGGCGAAGAAGAGTACGAAGGAGCACCACTCGACTTTAAAGCACTAAGAGCTCGAGCTGCTGTCTCAGTCAAGGGGCCAATTATTGGCAGCCATTTCTCGCTCGATGTCATATCGAGACAATGTTCAAATTCAGGAGGAAGACACCAATGGCCATCGGCTCTAACAAGAATCCGATCAATGAAATTTGGCAACAATTGTAGAGTGTAACAAAGTGTGGAGTCGATGCAGAGCCCATCGAGACCATAAAGGCTTTTGTGGCTGAAAGAATGGAGGAAAACACGAACAACATTAATACCAATGAACCATGAACTAAGTTTGTAGATTAGTTATGCCATTCGTGCTATAGATGACAATTTGAACTTTCGAAATAAGACGGTGTTGATTAAAATTTAGCTTGACAATAATACAATGGAGTGAGCTCAAGGCTGAAGATTGTACGTCTA
The DNA here is from genome assembly GCA_029291075.1 of Eudiplozoon nipponicum. NCBI lineage: Eukaryota > Metazoa > Platyhelminthes > Monogenea > Mazocraeidea > Diplozoidae > Eudiplozoon > Eudiplozoon nipponicum. The sequence continues at coordinate 59,250 of JAQBSW010003229.1, forward strand.
TCTCCTTTTACTCATAAAAGATACCTGAATTCACAGCATAGAAGAACGAAGGAAAGTATATGGCTATATGGCCATAAAAGCCAATGCTACTAAATAATTCAATAGGTAGCGTAGTCTCTTTCCTTACAAAATTCCAAAATGATGACAGGCTTTAGCACGATCAATAATGTAGGCCATCGACAGAACTAACTGGAGCATAATAATTCATTTGTATCCGTGTCATGGATGATTTTTCCTTGTAGTACCAATATATTTATGGCAATGTTTCCGATCGTCAGCTTGGAAATTCACATAGCTTTGGGCTAATTCAATTACAAAATACAAAACTCAGACATCATTTAATACATGAAGGTCAACTATTAACTGGGATCATTGAATGACGTTAGTAGGTCGGTAAAACCCCGATTCATTGAGATATATATATATATATATATATATAGATATATATATATATATATATATATGCGATTAAATATGTTAGAAAAATGTAAAATAAAAAAAAAAATCAAAGTAGAGTTAAATTTAGAAATGGTGACTAAATTTTTATATATATATATATATATATGTTTAGTTGTTTAGGTTTAGAATGGTGATCCGTTAGGGTAAGCCTGATGTTTAGTCTGACAGAAAATTTCGCTCTTATTATCCCTTTCCTCATCCATTTCGCGCTCCTCCCTCTCTCTCTCTCTCTCTCTCTCTCTCTATATATATATATATATATATATATATATATATATATATATATATCTGAATAACCTTTATTTGATCGTACGATATTTTTGTTTTGTTTATCATCTCAAATCGTAATTAATGTATTTTGAAAAAGGTACCTCAGAACCGACGACTTTAGAGCACGTATTAATCTCATTTTCTATAACATATTGGAAGTAGGAAGAGATTAAGCGGAAAACAGCAATGGCTTCGGAATGACTGTTAATGGCTAGGCGTAGGATTAAAGCCATGACGAGTGCGCCACTGAACAAAACATTCTATCAAAAAGCGTTACCAATTGCATGGAAAAAACAATGTTTGTTTCATTTTTATTATGTCATTTATAATATAATGTTTTACATGGTGGTTTAGGATGTTCTAATGACAACATACGTAGAAATAATATATAAAGAAATGTTCTGCAACAGTAAGTCAGGAGGGCCAACTTCAGATTACTATCTGCATGAATGCAGCACGCATAAAGAGAAGAAGGCCATGAGTAATATCTCCAATAATCCAAAAGAGGCAACCTAGTAAAGAAATCGACAAAACACGAATGTAATTTATATGCAACAAATAGAAACAAACATGAAATATTTAAATATGCATACATACTTACCCACAAATAGGACAGTTAAGTCGAGGACAGAGTACCTCTCTGTGTAGAAAAACTGCCATATCGAACGCTGCCACGTGCTGGCAACCGGATATGCGACCAGGCACTCTCATCCGACAGCCAAAGACAGGACAAATCAAACTTAGTTCTGCAACAGCACAACTTCCCGACTCACCACCAATCTGTGATTGTTGAGATGACCAACGCGAGATCATGTCGCACAGTGAATTTACGCCAACCGGGCGCCTTCTTTGTAGGCCATCAAGAAGGATGTTCAACGCCGGCATATGCGCCATAAATGCCGCGAACCGATGCGTCTAAGCACGGAGAAATAATTTCGAAAATTGACATGTTTAATTAAATTAATCACACAAAATCGAATACAATCTAAAATCGTAATTGAAGTGCAAATATTTGCTGAATGACTATTGAGTGTTTGGTCTAGACAGCTTACACGCGGATGGATTGAAACAGTAAGTTGGACATAAGTTTTGTGTCTATTCGGTATCAATGTAGCATGCTTCATACGACACAGCTATTTTGTCGCTAAAAGATTCTCCAACAAGTTAGTTTGATCTGAATTTAAATTAAAAAAAATTAGCATTGGCCTAGGCCTTTTTACAGCCCACATATAGACATAAATATTACAAAGTATGCTGATTCACAACTGCTTTAGCAAACACGTAGTATACAAAGAGTTTCATTACCCGCTAAGGTATGCAGAATGGATTAAAATCAAGTTACTAAAGACATGCTTGCAATTGGGAACTCCAAGCTGGAAGACTCTTCATTCGATGCTTGGCAAGGGACAACATTTTCGCCAATTCAGAAAGTAAGGACGGTATAGTAGTGCAGCTAGACAGAGTTGATTGCCTGTTTAACCAAGCATTAGTCAATACAGTTACATAGCCGACTATCTGCCTGGTTTATCCTCATCATAGTGTTTATATATTCAGTGTGGCAATGGCCACCTTTAAGACAAATAATGAACAAAGGGTCTTATCTAGGGCAGACAGTATTTCAACAGAAATTCCTCGCAGAAGCGTCCGTATAAGAATGAAGCAGTCAGCCCAATGAGAAAAGCAGACTTAGAGCTGAAGTGAACATAAATTAATTAATGTGTAAATTTGTTTTATTAAATCGATGCTCGTTGTGCGAGCAAAATTCTATATATAATTGAGTAAAAATAAAGCGTTTGTTGTACATTTAAAATGGCTTCTGATGGGTTGGAAACGTTGATTCAGGCATTGACTTCTCAAATGAATAATTTAACTGCAGAATTAGGCATAATTAAGGCTCGTCTAGACGATACGCTAATAATAAATACGGAAGACATCCAAGTACGTGGACCATCCAACATAGGTGGACAAAACAATGGCGACCGCGCCGAAGAGGAATCAGGAGGAAATATGCCGGCGTTTTCAGCCGAATCGACGAGTTATTTCAGACCGTCATCAGAGTTTAAGCCGATGTTGGCACCACTAGATGTGGAAAGGCCACAGTTGTGGTTCGAAAAATTTGAAGCATCAGTTCGAGCCCAAGAATTTACATTGGAAGCACCTATTGTGCGTGTAGCTGTCCAGGAATTAGTGGACCGGACAGTAGCAGTCCAATTGGAATTGCCGGTTGACCTCACGTATGAAGAATACAAAAGACGCGTGTTGGATCATTTCCGGGCTAGGCCTCAGGAAGTGTTCTTAGAATTATACAGCCTGAAACCATTAATGGGTGAGATGCCCATGGATACCATGGCACGTATCAAGCGGTGGTTCTCGAAGCTTACCGAGTCTTTACCCGGCTTGCAACCACATGAGGCCATCATGTTCATGCTGCTGGATCCTACCAGATACGGTGAAATATCCAGCGCCCAGGGAGGCCTTGAAGAGAGACTTCAGGCTCTTCAAAGTTCGGCCATAATGACAAACAAAGTGGCAGCTGCATCTCCACGCATGGGTCCAGTTACGACATCTGACAGGAGCGACATACCGTATTGGAATTCTTCGCGGCATAATAAGCAGTTCCGCGACAGAAGGCAACAGCCAGTGGCCTGGAAGCAAAGTCAGTATATAAGGACTCCAGCTCCGACGAATACGACGTATAAGCGTCAGCAAAACCCATGTACTGCTCCTCGAGAACGGCCAGTGCAGTGGGGTAACAGGGTGCACAATCTCACAAATAAAGGTGGGAGAGAGCAGGGCACAAATATTAATCCTTTGGTGGCTCCGACGGGTAGATCGAATGAAGACCAGCAGATCAAACAAAAAAGTGGTCCGAACCAGATGGCCTTTGAAGAAAAGGAAGTGTGGGAAACATTGCCAAATGTAAGAATTTTCATTAAAGTTAAATTTTTAGAACTCTTCAACGGACAGCCAGTAATAATGCAATTGGATACTGGAGCTGATGTGTCGGTACTACCATTGACTTGGCCATTGAACAATGTAAAACCTACGAAAGCAAGTTTATGTCAGGCATCGGGCGCATCGATGGTGGCTGTGGGCGAGTGGGACACGAAGTTGTTAATAAATGAAAATGTCTATCATATGTCTTTTGTTGTTTCGAATACGCAAACGCCCTTATTGGGACTTGATTTCATTAGAAAATGGGTTAAGACGATAGACTGTCAAAATAAACGTGTATGCCTATCGCGGCCTGAGGGAATAAGTTCAATAAAGTCTATATGTACCCCTAAGATGCAGGAGGAGACCAGTTGTCTGCCTGGGTGGTGGAAGAATCTTCAAACCCAATATAACATTATATTCCAACTGCCTGATTGTAGCGAGCGTCCAGGGCCGACGGTCGACCAGTTTAAGCTATGGCTAGAACTAAATGACGGTTACGAACCACCAAAAGTATATGGTGCTCCTCCAAAGAAATTAGCAGCAGCGACTCGTGCAACCCAAGAAATGATAGAAGCCGGCGTTCTTGAACCGTCAACATCTGTTTTTCGTGCTCCGATGGTTTATGTTACGAAAAAGGATGGTTCGCTCCGACCAGCGGCTGATTTTAGGCAATTGAACTCAGTAACTAAACCGGACCCGTATCCCATGCCGGCTCTGCGTGATCTGTTCTTACAGCTAGCGGGAGGCAAATGGTTTGCCGTGCTTGATCTTAAACAGGGATTTTGGCAAATAGGCGTGCGGCCCGAAGACCGATGGAAGTTAGCGGTACAAGTACCCCAAGGTCATTTCCAATTCACCCGGGTACCATTTGGCCTTAAAAACGCACCGAAAGTGTTCCAAAGAATGATGGACTCGTTCGTGTCTGACTTAACTTGTACAACAGCTTACGTAGACGATGTTATTATATGGGCCACTACTGAACACGAATTACGTGTGAGGCTGCAGAAGATGTTGGCCAAAGCTGTAGAATGGCGATTACATTTTAATCCAGAAAAGGTACAGATAGGTCAAGAAGTGCGGTTCTTGGGGCACTTAGTCTCAGCGGACGGATGCATGCCGTTAGATTCGAATGTACAACCTATCAGGGATTATCCGGTGCCTACTACTAGAAAACAATTGCGCCGGTTTATTGGTATGGTGAATTTCTATAGACCATACCTCGCAGGGATGGCGGTTACGCAACAGCCCTTATCTCAGTTAACTAGTGCCAAGATACCATTTCGTTGGACGGAGGAGGCTCAACAAGCGTTTGTGCTATGTAAGCAGAAATTAATAGATGCAACTATTTTGACTTTCCCGGTAGGTAATATGTCAATTGTTACAGACGCGTCAGATATTGGTATAGGAGCGGTGTTACAAGCTGACGGACGTCCTGCGCAATATATAAGTCGCACACTCACTAAGGCGGAACAGAACTATACAGTCACAGAAAAAGAATTACTTGCCGTACAATGGGCGCTGCGGAAGTTTAGATATTTTGTCATCGGGGGACACGTGGACGTCTTTACCGACCACAAAGCGCTAGTGCATTGGAGATCACTATGTATTGAGAAGAAACGTGTACATCGAGCCATTGAAGAACTAGAAGAGTACGATATATCAATTCATCATAGAGCAGGAATCGAGAATGCGGCGGCCGATGCGCTCAGCAGAATTTCCGCTGTGCGGGTTTCGCCGCTTATAAAAGTCTCTGAAGAACAGGGAAGAGATGCTACATGTCAGGAAATAGTCAATCAATTAAAAAACGGCACAGTGGTGTCTGCACCATATAAAACGTTGAGTCTACAGAACGGCCTGTTGGTGCGGAAAGAAGGACAAACAGTGCAATGGTTTGTGCCAGAATCTATAAGAACAGAATTAATGGCCTTTTGGCATGAAACGTTAGGACATCCCGGCGCTGGGCGGCTCATTGAGACATTGCAGTCACGATTGTATTGGCCTGGCATGTCCAAAGAAATTCGTAGCTATTGTCAACAGTGCACTACATGCCAACGTTGTAAACCACAAAAACGAGAAAAAGTCACTCCGATTGCTTTCAATGCCACTGCACGGAACGAGTTTCTGCATATCGACCTGGTAGGTCCACTGCCGGTAGCTCGCGGCGGCGTGTCCTATGTGTTTTCCATGGTCGATAAGTTTACCCGATGGGTCGAGTTTGTACCACTGAAGAAGATCACAACAGAAAAGATTATAACGTGCTTAGAAGAGCGATGGCTCAGTCGATTCGGTGCACCACAAGTTATTGTTACCGATCAAGGCGCACAGTTTGAGTCGAAAGAATTTAATCAGTGGTGCAAAGACCTTGACATAAAGCATTCCCGCACAGCCACTTATCACCCGCAAACCAATGCGACAGCTGAGCGCGCACATAGGACGATGAAAGAGGTACTGCGATGTTGGTGCCACGAGAGCCCGGGAACGTGGAGAGACAAATTACATTTGGTCGAGCGGGCCATGCGCTTTACTGTCTCAACAGCTACAGGATTCGCTCCAACGACCATGGTCTATGGAGGACACATAAGACTGCCAGGTGAACCGGTAATCCAAGGATCCCATGAGCGCTGCACCATAGCGGATATTCAGGAACGACTAAAACAGTTAACTGAATATGTAGGCGCCACACAGCGACAAGGCTATGCAAGGCAACCGACACGCACTCGCCTAAAGGTCGGCGACTATGTAATGGTAGCGAAGGTCGAGCCCATGGCACTGCAGGCTGTCAATGATGGGCCGTATCGCGTGGAGAGGGTGGACGCAGAGCACAATACTGTTTTTGTTAGCCTGCCCGATGGACCACGAGCTGTGGCACTGGATCGTTTAAGCAGAGTGCGAAAGCCGATTCCTGAGGGGGGGAAGATGTGGCAATGGCCACCTTTAAGACAAATAATGAACAAAGGGTCTTATCTAGGGCAGACAGTATTTCAACAGAAATTCCTCGCAGAAGCGTCCGTATAAGAATGAAGCAGTCAGCCCAATGAGAAAAGCAGACTTAGAGCTGAAGTGAACATAAATTAATTAATGTGTAAATTTGTTTTATTAAATCGATGCTCGTTGTGCGAGCAAAATTCTATATATAATTGAGTAAAAATAAAGCGTTTGTTGTACATTTAAAATGGCTTCTGATGGGTTGGAAACGTTGATTCAGGCATTGACTTCTCAAATGAATAATTTAACTGCAGAATTAGGCATAATTAAGGCTCGTCTAGACGATACGCTAATAACAAATACGGAAGACATCCAAGTACGTGGACCATCCAACATAGGTGGACGAAACATTCAGTTATATTTTTCTGTTGAAGTAAGTATAAATAATTGTATATGCATATACGACAACATTGTCCAGGTGATCATTGGCGTCAGAAACTTGTTAATAGTAGTTTAGTTGTAACTACTAAGTTTATGTAGGGTTTTGTGCTTTATTTTAGAACGCCAGTGCTATTAGCACCATAAATTGGCTGTTTCTGTTTTCCATTTTGAACTTTGAACCATATATGTTTATTTTTGTACTCCATTTTAATTAACTTAGGATTTAATGGCCAGAATGGCGTAAAGAAATTGTTGCGTATATATTATTTAGTTAAGTTTCTTAAATTGGATTTTTGGCATGCATGGAAAACAATGTTTGCGTGCATTTATATGAACACTGTTTATTGAAAATTATTGTCGTCAAGAGTTTATGATTAGACCATATAATCCAACATGAATTTGTATTACCGTCTCTAAATCGTATTATAAAATCCGTAACTCGTTTGACTTAAATTCTTCATTGGAACTGGAGCAGTCGTTCTAGTCGGATTGGATTACTTGAACCAATGGCCGTAAAGGAGCCTACAGTATATAATTCAGACTATGGGGACGTGTAGGCTATAGAACTATAGAGCAACTGGTGGTGACTCCATAAATGTGGGCTGCTACAGATGGTGCTTATTTAAAGCATTCAATTGTAAGTAGTGTAGTGTCTTGATACGCCAGTCTACTCAATCAGTAGAAATCCAAAAATACTGTGCTGACATGCGCGAGTTCCAGTTACATACAGAACGAAACCTACTAACGAAACAAACTACTTTGTACTAGGGTAGAACTAACACTAGTATACGCGCAATAAACGTTCAGTTTCCTTTGTCTATTCTTGCCTAATATGAGAGCTTTTGATCAGCAAGCGAGCCAACACATTACCCATTATACCAAAAGGGTACAAATTGAAAAAAATATCGTCAAGAATCTAAAAAATCCTCCCAATCTGCCAAATGTCAAACAGCAAAGAAAACTGCTAAATTACTTCTCGTCGATTATGTTACTAGATGAATAGCGAAACTCATTCCTTTGACGAAGTGGCAATGCTTATAATTCCTATGAGTGATCGAAAAGCCGCAGTAATCGATTACATATATTCGAAATTAATCAAGTTCAGTGAAGTGGAGGTTTATAGGTATATTTAGGATGTTATTATCAATATAATGAGAGGAAGCAGTACCAGCTGAGCGAAGCACTAGTGTTATAGTGCAAACCTAGTACTCATGCCTACTAACGTTGTGTCAGTTTGCTCTGAGTTGGATCAAAGGTGGTCACTATTAATATTCTTAGGATTCGTAGGAACGAGAAAGCGAACTAGGTTAACTTAAGTAGGTTTCGACCGGGAATTCGATTAATGAATCCAATTGAAGCAAGACCACTCAGCTGATTTCGATTCACTGTCGCGCAAAAAAAAGTGTTCTACTATATGAGGCCTGTAAAAATAGTTCATTGATTTGTATTAACATTTTGACATAGTTGACGAATAGTGACAGCATTCTACAGGGATACATCATTGCTTCCACTTCGTTCAATTGTATTGCATGTTTTCCGAGGCCACTGTAACAAGCACAAAAGTGGAATCCTTTGGTGTTGGCAGGTACGTTAACTTTGAATTCGCAGCTAGTGTAAAAAAGGCGATTTCCACACAACCATTTTGTTCAGGAAGTGGCTATTCGATATCGCCTAAAGCTAAATACCTCATAAATGATTTTTGTGGCCAATTGTATTACGAAAGTGTAGATCTCTCCGAACGGCGTCAGTTTTGCTAGCCCTCAGCGTATTTGTTTGCCAGGTATTGATGGTGACAGCAGACAGATTGGCTTCTGCCAAGATCACCAGATACATGACCCTTGCCGAAACTGCTTTGTACAATTTATGTGGACCGCTCTAAAAACATATTTATATTTCCCGAGAAAGAAAGTCAAATGCGTTTATATATATATATATATATATATATATATATATATATATATATATATATTGTCGGTCCTCTTTTATAGAACTGAGACAGAAGATGGACGAATATGGTTGCCAGCTTTGTGAACCGATGCATTCGAACAATATACTTTATGTCGTCCCTGCTGAGCATCGGGGTGCATTAATCAAAATACAAATTTACGACCCGACCACAATTTGATGTTCCATAACCACCAAATATAGTTAAGGAACGTTGTTTGCTTTGGCGGAGCCAATGCCTGCGACGGACATATCCCGCTCGTTAGATTAATGAGGCAGCTCCATTGGATGGCTTAAACTTCACACAAGGTGGAAAAACAAACTCTTGGTCGGATACTAGAATTTTAAAATATTAGTCAATTGATCACGCCGCACTGCATCTCAATAACAAGGATCAAATCAATGAATAGATGAAAATATGCAGGGATCTAACGGAATTATTATAATCAAGGTTGCGGTCTTGATATAAACACCTGACCCATTAATTACTTACCTATGTCAGTATAAACTAAGAATTGTATAGTGTAGAAAAGGCAATTCATCCAGTAGACCGGTTTCGTCCTTATTGGGAACTCATCAAGTACTGGCCAGAATTTGCCGCGGACAGGATACGAACCTGGGCAAATTCTGGCCAGTACTTGATGAGTTCCCAATAAGGACGAAACCGGTCTACTGGATGAATTGCCTTTCTACACTATACAATTCTTGGACATAAATAACTCAGTGTTATATCAAACCACAACTACTGATACTAATAATGATATCTCACCCTTTTTAACCAATGTTCGTTTAATCTAACGGAATTAATTTATTGGAGATGCCTGGTAAGTTCTGCCTTACAAGCACAGGCTCTTGTGTTAGCCAATATGCAGGAGGTCTAGATCTTTTTTAAAAATATCCTAGAATAATTTTATATTTATTAAATTAGAACGTAATCTGTCTATGATTACAAAAGGCAATAAACCAGATCTCTTTATAGTATTTCTCAAGCAATAAAAACGACAGCCAAAGACAACTTCACGATTAATTAATAAGTAAAGTTAAAGTTGAATTACTATTGCTGAAGAGCTTTCAAACAGAGATGACAGGTTGATGAAGTTGTACTCAAGCACTTGAGTTGGCTGGCTTCTATAAAATCTCAGATTACACACATGCATAAATAAAAATCTAGATCTCGTACACAATTGATTCTAGAAGAACCTATGCCAAAAGGACAAACTTATTCAGGCTTTTCTACTGGACCCAGCTTTGCGCTAGACCCACAAACTTTAACCAAATAGATTATCACGTGGTTTGTCAAGGTCACAATGCGATGTGCTGAATTGGCTTATATCGAAAAAAAATAGTATCCGACCTTGAGATTGTTGGTATAATTTTTCTGTGTTTCCAGCCATCGGCAATAGTTTCTTTTCTAACCAAGTCCAGCTAAAACTAGGTGGTACAGCAAACATGATATTAATAAGAACAGACAACTCCTTTCCTTCTACTGACCATACTACACAATAAAAATACAATAAGTTTACGGTATGACACATGTATAACTTCTACGCCCAAATAATGCAGTATTAGTGAGTGCGCAATATAATTTATTTAAATGACGGAATGTAACCAGTGATTGAACAGTATGCGCCTTATTAAGTCTGATATAGGGTACAAACTGTCGAAATGCTCTATATTTTACCTCTATCTACCTGCAGCGATCACACAGCCATGAGACCGTCAGACTTTACATTGTTTACGCCCTAGAAAAAAAATTATTTGGAATTAAATATAGGGCCTTCAAGATTTTGTTTGGGTTCCCAGAACAACTGATTTTAACAACACTGGCATTAGTGTGCTCCTTAAATTTGATTTCCATATATATTCAATGCGGTTTGATCGTCGATAGTCAGTTTGCCGTCGTACTCTGATGATGATCAAGGAAGATCGAAACGCGTCACTGCGTTGCGGCTGGCGGTAGTTTTGTTATGTTGTTCGACGACTGGTTAAATACAATGGGATTAGTATTTACTTCAAGCTCACACACTTGATTTAAAGAATTGTTACCACCACCCGCGCAAACAATTATTGTTAAATTGTATTGCCTATATATGTATATGTGGCGAAAGCTACAAACAGTTAATGTTCGTGACTGCATAGAAATTGTGCAGCCGACATTTCCAGTCAAGTTCAATGTATGCGAGACTGCTAGAGGTGAGAGCCGCATATCTAAATTTGATTTCCATATATATTCAATGCGGTTTGATCCTCGATAGTCAGTTTGCCGTCGTACTCTGATGATGATCAAGGAAGGTCGAAACGCGTCAGTGCGTTGCGGCTGGCGGTAGTTTTGTTATGTTGTTCGGCGACTGGTTAAATACAATGGGATTGGTGTTTACTTCAAGCTCGCAAACTTGATTTAAATAATTGAATAACATGGTTATACGTGTATATAATGTTGGCGTATCAATGCTTTTGATGATGATGATCGTGTGTTCTGGCTCAACTTATTTTCAAAAAACCAAACAATTTAATTTAAAATTGCCATAATTGACTGTTAAATATAGATAACAATAAAAAGAAAATTTGGTAATATACGAGAAATCCATGAAAAATATCTGATAAACATCCATATTTCATAGAAAATCGTAACAAAGCCTAATCAAAACCAGCCATGTTTCTTTAATACATCGTCCAAAAAAATATATTTGTCAGACGGCTAATAACTCAAATTAGGGCGATCATGCCACACTTTTAACGGATGCAGAGTTAAAACTTACCCTTAGCGCCCCAGCGATCGACCTTCGATGATCCGCCACACCCGGTTGGTTTGGATCTTCGCCCAGACCCAGGATTGTTATTTCAAGATGGTTTTTTCCAGGCCGACACAGCTGTTTCACACAGGCAACGCGATGTGCCGGCAGTTGCTGTCCTAACGCTTCTTTAATTAAAATTAAAACAGAATAAACGATATGGTTCGTGTAACTTTTTTGAATTTATTATATATGCACTAATAACAAAGGCGTCGTGCGCCATGGAAAATATTTAGTTTATGTAGTATTAATAGAATTTAATGAAGCTATGACTGCAAAAAGATATGTGCTTTATACAGACACAACACCAATAATAGAGTACTAGCAAATGCGTAACTGGCAATAAATTAGTTGAAATGGGATCAAGAGGATATACCAAACTCAGCATGAACAATACGTATAATCTCACTTGCACACGCGTTTCGTTCTTACTGGCGTCTCAACAGTATGAACCGGTACTACGCCCTATACCCGCCATACATTTGGTCAACTAATTTGGAACAAGTGGAAAATAAAATCACGTAAACGAACGTGTATGAAAAAGTAATGGAGTTAACTACATATGAAGTCTCAGCAATGCGATTTTAAAGCCAATTCAATATACCCAGTATATACCGAGCCTTTGAAGTGTACCAACACTACATTTTTCAAAATAATGAACTATGACAGGACACCAACACAACGTGTTTCAAAATTATTATCCCGTATCGGATACCAAAAGATGGTGTTCAGAATATGGAGCTTGTATAGGGTACGAACACAATTGTTTGTAAAATACCGAGCCTGAACCGAGTACCTAAACAATTTTTTTCAAGATAGGCTACCTAAATCAGTGTTTACGATCTAAGGCCTCAATTCCGCATAACCATGACATTCAAAGTTATATGTTCGATGAAAAAGAAAATTAAGTCACCAGTTCCTAGTAAAGATGGACGATTACTATATAGATTACTTCGCTTAGATGACATGTGGCTCGAGGCTTATGATTATAATTAAGTCTTCAGTCACCAAAATTTCTCTCCAGAAGTCGAAACTTGGCTTTCATGTGTGGTACGTTTGCTATCGTGTCATTAGAAATTGTTTAACGCGTGTCTCGATAATACCAGCAAGAATCACGCTATCGTCGTTCGTAAGGCCAACTAGGAGTGGCAGTTCTTTTTATTAAAAAAAGTATGTATGCAAATCAATAATTAAGACTCCGATAGAATTTGGCGATTTCTTTTATAGCCCCCAATTAACTATGAGTTAAGTGGTTAGCGGTAGTAATGCATCAGTTCTTAAATAGCGATATTTTACTGTCATTATGATTTTGAACTGTACAATAGTCCAGTAATGAGGCATTCAGTAAATTATAATTTCCTTTTAATTTTCTGCATTGCCTGCAAGATTTAAGCACAACCTTTGATGCTTAAAAATAGCAGTCTATCCATCATGTCACGTGCAATACACGTCTGATGCGTTTTTAAGTTTGTAAAAACAACGTATTAAAGGATCTGGAACGAATCAATAAGAATGGCAGCACGAAGTACTATCGAATGCAGTACAAATCTGAGCTTGAATGGATATCAAACAGAAGATAATGGATGGAAAACTATTACGTTTACCAGAGCGTAACGAGCTGAATTTTCATTTGTTTAATACAAATTGCCTTGTATTAATTAAAACCAGGGAGGACGGACTGTGATGGAAATTGGTAAACCAAGCTCACCAAATCAACACGGGTGTCAATATTGTTTTAAATTATTATCATCATTACGTTTATTTTTTATGCGGCAGTGAAGTATCTACTTATACACTCTGTTGTATTACTTTTTTATTATGACAATTTTCCTCATCAGAGATAGCAAATTAACAGCATTTAATAACTAATGCTTCATTGTCACAACCTTGAGAGATAAAATGAAGACGATACTGCTACTAATAAAAGATCATAAATCATAATTATGGCACAAAGAATAATTTAGAACCAAAACACCGTGAGAGAAGAATGAGTTAGGAGATGGGTATAGGTTACATGGATAGACCTACCTAGGTAAGACAAAGAACGCAGCCAACTACACCTCTACACATAAAAATCAGGACAGAGTCACCTTTAAGATAAAGTGACATCGGCAATACAACTTTACCGCTGTTTTCACTGAATCACTTTGTAAATAAGACCACATCTCACAGTAAATTGTGCCAGCATACGACAAGAGAGTTAAAAACATTACTTTGTCATAATTCTTTAAGAATATACTCCCTGGTCAAGATTTGAGGTTATACCGACCAGGGTTTCCAACCAAGAACTATTATACACACATAGACCCCATACTTGTAGATACACTAGTTGAAGTAAACTATTTCTGACATGGCAAAACCTGTGCACCTTGTTCCTTACGCCTATTTGATTCAGATAATCGAATTGAAGACATTTAAAGTGTGTACGAGTGAGTGCAACTGATTGAGTCGAATTTGTTTGTCTGACGAGAAGCCCTTATGGGCCTATCGATAAAAGTATCTACGGATACTAGTGTCACTCATTCGTTTATGGTAACCCATTCACTTTGTCACTCTTATTTACGAATTTAACGAAACCTGTCATTCCGTTTCTCATCTTGTGGCCGATGAGTTAAGTAAATGATGGATGATCCTGCAGAAGTATCTTACATTTGGTATGAATTTCGTAACGAAAGAAGAAACGACGCCTGATAACCTATTCCAGGTGACGTGTGCAGAATTTCGATTTTAGAATAATAATAATAATACAATATCGACTTCATAGTCAAAATCGACCAATCTGCCTTTGGGTCGAACTTCGACGCCTGCATCCTGAACGTATGGAAGATTATAGTTCATAATGGAATATATTAAACACTTAAGCAAAAAGTGGATAGCTTCAACGAACATCTTGTAGTGAGGTTGTGCGATAATTTATTTTAGGCTCTAACGCGATCAGAACTGTTTTCATAGTGAGCACTATAATGCGAACAAGTTTTTTGGACTCATCAATTGTCGAGAGAATAGCATCTAGTATGTTGCGATCTACTGATTAACGTGCACCTTCGAAGTCTAGAAAGACAGCTACATTCGGACGGTGATATGCATGCCACTGATGAAGCGCTTGCCTTACGGTAAAAATATCAACACTACCGCGACCTGGTTTGGATCTGTCTTGCTCCTCTCTAGCATGTGATTCAGGCGAGGCGCTCAGACGGCGTAAAATAATCAAAGTAAATAAGCGAAATTGTCAACTAACTACAAGCAACCATCAAGATCTCTTTGTTCTATATAGTACGAAAACTATTAGCCATGGACATAAAAATCGTGCCGCCACTATCCTTAAATTAGTTCGTAAGCAAATCCTAGAGGCCTACAGCTCTGTGATGTTTAAGAGGTATGATTGAATTAAATATTTCAAATTCTTAGAGATTTTAGAGATAAGCCCTCCACACTTTTGATACGGGAGTAATTTCAGGGATCGAGACTGATGCAGGTGCCCATGAAAATTGATCAATGAAGCATTTAGCCCATAGATGAAGACGACACACCCTTGGGTTATTAGATTAGTGTTTCGCCAGCTGACCTGTTTCACGAATAAGTTTGAAAAAATATCTACTGTTGCCTGATATGAACGCTTTTGCCATCACATGATTTAAGCTAAATTTTAGGCTAGTTTTATTATAATTAGATCTAGCAGGAGAATGGCGCTTAGTTTGAGGAATCTACACTTTTCAGACACCGAATGACTAATTCTACGACAATGTACAATGACGCATGCATTTGAACCTTCATTATACATGACGATTTTTACCTTTTTCCAAGGAATATTCGCATTTTTGCCATGAAGACCAATTATCTTAGATTTAAAATAAATCTTAATATTTCTGTTCGAAATGCGGCTGTTCGAATTTTCTTATCTCAATTGAGGTATATCTGCAATTAACTTTCCGAAAAATTTGAGTCAAAATCTACATTAAGTAGACGCATGGTCAGAATCGACATACGTGTTTAAAACGAAAGACCACCTTGGATGCAACCACAAAATCTTTAATTAATTACTGCATGATCTGAGTCCACAGATGTCCGAAGGCTGGTGGACTACATGTGGCGCAATATCCTAGCCTGAAATTTGTGCTTTTCAAGTAGAATCTATGCTCTGCTCAGCAATAATCGTAGGATCCTGAATTCTAATTTCGGATACAACATCTAACGATTTCGAAGTTATCCAACGTATGCACTAGAGCTTCTTGTCGATCAAATTGTTTTAATTTTCGCATGGTAAATGCAACAACATGAAAACGTAACCTATATTTAATGCATCGTAGTTCACTTCAACTATTTGCGACGTTTGGCAATCAAACACTGGGCTCAGAAATTTGATCAAAACCATCCATATTCAATGCATCGTTAAGAGCGTTCTTTGTTAGACTGAGAAAAGAGAAGTAAGGAATAGGAGGAAGACATGGCAATCTTCATAATCCGGCGCGACGGCTGATGCTGTATAGATTCATCATAGTTCCTATTGTTCATGGTTATATGTTGGCTGTAAAAGAATGCTAGGTCGCCCACTCCTATTTAATATTGTATGCAATTTTCATTTTAATCAAAACAGCCAATGTACCATGAACTAATATCAGATCGCTAAGTAGTCAATTGCAACACTAAGGATCAGACCTCACAGTTGGTGTGATGTTTTGCAGTAGTGAAGCATAAGTATATTATGCTGGTGTAATGCTGTGTGGTAATAATAAGTAGTCAATAACGTTAACCACAAGACCTGCGTAATTGATACGCAAGTCAATCAATAACTCATGCAATATGAGTGATGACGTGAATATGAGTATCGCGAAAGCATCAGTAGGTTTCTCCAACCTTCGTCTGTTATGAAGAAATGCGAGCATCTCATTCTGCCTTAAAGGTTATGAGTGCAACGCATATGTATGTGCAGTTTTATTTTTTGACAGTGGAACTTGGTCCATTAGAGTCAAATATTTTAGAAGTATACAGGCATTGGCCAACTTCTATTTGAGAAGTATAGTACATTAGTTTAAAAACGGCAAAAAAGCAACGCTAACATCCAGACGTAATTTCGGATCTGCCAACAAGTGCTCTACGTTAGACAACTACATTCGGTTCCACCAACAGCCTCAAATTCGAATGCCCATTACAGCAGTATTTACTCAGCCGGCGCCAGATTGGCGTACGAAATTTTGGCATAAATGACAATCTAAAGTCAACCAAAATCAAATCAATTAGTATAGGGTCCGCTCGTTTAGCAGGATACTTACTTTACTTTACTGCGGCTGTCTCCTTTTAGAGGATAAGCCGGCGAGGAGACGTGACCATTATAGATCTTCCATTGAAACCCTGCGCGATTTGGCATCGAATCGAGATCAGTACCAATGTTATGGCAGGTTTCTAACAGAATCACTTTAATTTTATTTTCTGAGTTGTATAGAGTCATCTGCGAGGTCTTGTTTATAAAACCAGAAGGAAGTTGTATCGCTGACCTGGCTATAATGGTGTTAGTCATTTCTATTTGTTACCTAAGTAAATACCTCCATTTGAACTAGACCCCTTCATAAGTACTACTCATTTAACTTTTTTGGTTGCATTATTAATATTATACTTAATACCTTTTAAAAAAAGTTTATTATGTTCTATTTCCTTTTAATTTTCTCATTGTAATATTGCAGTGAGGCATGATTTAGTAATGGTTGATGTATTGCTGTCTGTGATGATGAAATACTATACAATTAATGGCAAAAATACCAAATAAAGTATTTTAGGAAGTGATTTAGATTTGTAATACAGAACAAATCAGGCCAACGAATTAAAATCCGTCAGCTGCCAGCATATTATAGAAAAATAAGTATATAATGTAAGGCCAATATTTTTGGCCGTATGATTTTCAGAATCCTCAAAACGTAGTATATTTCTTCAAATAAACTTTAAATTTGACGGAATTATTCAATTGGTAAATATTTAACTCTAGTATGACTGCTTGGATTTTTCTAGCGAAGCCTTTGCGGGTAGTTTAGCTATTAACAGTGGGTTGTCAGAGCATTATCATCCCGCCTGGTAAACGGACAGTTGCAGATGCAGCCTACCGCTTGATTCTGCTTCGCGTCGTCACCGGCACTCATGTAAAAACAAACATACAACGGTTTTAGATGACACTGACCACTAGTAACCTCCAAAAGTCCAAAATTACACCTATAACCACAGAAAACCAAACAATGTCCACATAGAGGACCATCGACAAATACTTGGTCATATAACTCATGTGTAGTATGACTGTAAAACTTAATACTACGCTTATATCAGTTGCTGTATAACCTAATTATATGGCAGTGAAACATTAGTCACTTGACTTTTGTGTGGCTGGACATGATGAATTAGCAAGTTAAACAAATATAGGACTCATTATACAAACTTACAATTATTTAATAAATGCACGCATTACTACTTTGTTAATAATCATACCAAATTAAATAAGGAAAATTAAAATTTTACATTTGACGAATTTTTGTGGTGGTCCTGTCTTATAACTATATCAATGAAG
Organism: Eudiplozoon nipponicum; assembly: GCA_029291075.1. NCBI lineage: Eukaryota > Metazoa > Platyhelminthes > Monogenea > Mazocraeidea > Diplozoidae > Eudiplozoon > Eudiplozoon nipponicum. Next base: position 77,565 of record JAQBSW010003229.1, read on the forward strand.
CTTGCTTGAGAGTCGGCTTCAAAAAATAAGGTTTTAATATACAAGATAATCTAATCAACATTACAAGGTAGTGCCTGCTCCAACTGACATGAATGAAGTAAGCATTAGAGACGTCTGTCAATTGGATTACACATATTTTTTACGCTGACCCGAGTTTATTTTCCTCGCCCTGTACAAAATAACTTACGAGGAATTTTTAATTTAAAACAGATAAAGATTTATATAAGGCCTTCAAAAACAATAGTATTTAAATGTTAAATGACGCCTAAATAGTAAGTATAGAAATTTAATTGCATGATTATGAATCTCAAGGAAACGCAGTATGGTACTGCGATGAAACCAAGAACAATAAGTCCCTAAAGAAATACCTACCACGAAAGCAGATTTGGCTAAAGTAAATAGTTGGTTCAAATAACTGAGGAAACCGATTGCAAAATAGCTGGCCTGTGATAAAGCGAAATGCTGAATTGTTCAATTTATTGACCGAATAGATGAAAATTCATTATGTATCAAATAGACAGGTGCACAGATAGGCAAATAGGAATATAAGTCGATATAACAATCGTTGAATGCGTGGGAGATGATAAAATTATTTAACAAGTTGCACAGCCTAGATGACGGCAAGCTTTAAACTGTGTGACATATTAAAATAAATGGGATTGAAATTATTGAAATATCAGACAGAATTATAATAACTATGAACTATAAAATCCTTATATATTCGCTTATGCGAAGAGCTTATACACATGCAATTATGTATTGTGTATTGCGAACCTAGTAACAAATTCTTTCACATACGACAATATGGATATGGCAAAGCTCAGTGAAAACGATTCGCAACTCGTAAAATCTTTAAGACGAATCATGATATTACTAAGAGAGATATTACAAGAGATAATTTTAGCGGGAATCGGGACAACTAAATTAAAAAAGCCAGATCAACTGGTTACGGAACGTAGTTCTTTAAAGGGGAACTTAAACTGTAAAACAGCTAGATACTGTTTGTTGCGGAGACCTAATATATATGCAAATGTGTATTAGGTGTTGCGTACCTAGTAAAAGAAGGATAAACCAAAGTCAGCCCTGAACGGAAGGTAGAATCTGATAAGCACATGTGTTTCGTCCTTACTTGTGAATCATCAGTAGAATACTACGCCCTACTCATATATATATACTCCAACAACATATATATATATATATATATATATATATATATATATATATATATATATTATAACACTAGTTTCCGAAAAGGTTCATAGTAATAAAACTACTTGTCGAGTCGGTACATGGTATAGCTCCTTTGCACAAAAAAAATTCATCGCTAATCAGTTCGTGATTAGCAGTTTAATAGAAAACTTAATGAAACACAAAATAAGCGACACAGAAAGCTTGCAATAAACAGAAATGTTGAATAACAAATAGACAGGCATAGACTAACCGACAAGATAGAAAAGATGATATAAGAAAGATTTGACCACCAGTTGATGGTGCGCATAAAGTACAACACTTGTCTAACGGTTGTTGAAATACGACTAAACTGTGAGATTGCAACAGTTAATTCGGCTTCGTTTGTACAACAATAGCATGCACAAACAGTGCGAAGATTGGTATGCCTCACTTCTTCAACATCCTTAATATCATTACGCGATTTACGAGTAACAGTAAGACGGTTGAAATATTGGCAAAAAGGCGCAGTATGGGGCATAAAGTAAGGTAGTCGCAGAATGATATTACTTCCACCAAACACCAACCAACGTGTAGGCAATATCTATTACAAACTAACAAAATTATTACATTTTAAAATTGTCACTAAATTAAAGTAAATGGACAATGCAAAAGATTATTTTCAGATAAAAGACTGAAGCTTGAAACGTATCAATAGGCTATAAAAGAACGTTTTTGATTAATCATCAAAGAGCTCGGTAGCCCACATTGCACGTTATTTAAATGGTGACGTGAAAAACCGGCCACAGCACCAGTGTTGTAGGCGCCTGATAGTTAGACAGATAAGGTAGCAAATAAATAATCTGCTAAAAAATATAAATGGAGTAAAGAACACTCATTTGAGTTCTGAAAATAAAAGCATACAATTTCTAAACGCGAATGCGCATGTAAAAAAGGATCAGAATCCATCATATGTGACTCAATAATAGTTTGGAACCAAGCTACAGCGGAAAAACCAAAATATCAGGCGGTTCACTGTACGTAACTTAAAAAATGATGCCACTCTGCTTTCTTTAAATCTCTCTCGGAGGTCATACAAATTAGCACGGAAAAAATGATAAGGGCTATTTGAGAAGTCATTAGCAGCAGAATATTTTTTTTCGAAAGGGATAACAGTACCGGCACTTTTGATATTGACATGGTCTAAACAAAGCAATACCGCCTGCCGCTCGCTAATTCAAGATTTCGGGTGGCACATAAGATCGCTGGCGCTGGTGCTTATCGTCTTTGGATGGTAAACCATTTTAGAGAAAGAAACCCTAATCTACACAATAAATCGAAAAAAGATACTTTCTGACTTTTTGTATAAGACGCATGGCTATGAACATAATTTTACGGTATTCGTCAACGAAACGTCAGTTGTTAAATTGCTTTGAGTGTTGAAGGCAATGTTGATGAGATTTTAGCTGAATAGCAAATTATACATTATCATCAACATCAGTATCATCGCAGACAACAATAAAACAGTTGTAATGAATGATGCTTCACCTTCACATAACGATGAATTAAGTTTATTTTTAAAACTAATAATAATAAGACAAAAATAGTTGATTGCCCTTTAATTATTAGTCTAACAAATAGCATCTGACGATCAAACCAAAATTACGTATACGGATGCTAGCGTTGCTGATTCAAATTTGGTCATCTATATGAGCTATGCATTTCAAACAATGGTGGTCGAGAAGCTGTAGGCAGAGTGAGATACTCGCGTTTTCCATAAATGACGAAGATCTGGGAAGGCCATTCTAGCTTTCGTTATTAGCGTATCCACTCCGTCACTCATATTGCCACAGTTGTTAATTCATCTACAAAGGTATGTAAACCTCTCCACTACGTCCAGATACTCAACTTGACGCCTCAGAGTAGAAGTGAATGATGGGTGATCTAAATCTACCTTTAAGTTTATTAATTTTAGAATGATCAGACGGCGGTGGGCGTTAAAAATGATTTAACTATATATTCCGTTGAATGATTAAGCTAATATATATTTGTGCTTTCCTTTAGTACACCCGCGGTAAAAGCATTATAAACCGTCTAATCGGGTTTTTCTATTGGAAATTTAAACTATATATACAATGTCTTTTAATTTAATTAATTCAGCGATGATTTATATCACCCAAAAGGTCGTAATGGCGCAATGAGAATTGCGTAGTCTAATTAGTTATGTTTCTTATGTCAAATTTTAGCTTGGTTTTCAAGATTATTTTCTAAAGAATTATACAACAAGCGTTGATTTGAAGAGCATCCAAACATACATAAACCCATCGTATTTCTGTTTTAAGTAATGCTTAAATGTTGATGTAAAATGCAAAGTGCTGTCCTTCTCGATTGTAATCTCGCCGCAATTTTCTTGTGCGGGACAATTGATAGCACTCGTAGGTCGGTAAAATCTTGAATCCTTTACATTTCTAGGTGCACCGATTTGTGGTCTTGATTGATGGGTTTTCACTTGTTCCTTTATTTTGAAGCCTTACACGTGCTGCATTTCTAAAAATGACGTTGGAACCAGATTTTCTATCTTTTTCTGAATTTTCTGACCTTCATTTCCAGTCTCATCTTCAGGATTGACACCATACTCCTGAATGAAGATACCACCTTTACCAGAAGTCGTTTTTTTCCTGTGAGCATTGTGTCAACTCTATGTATGGGACCAGAAATGAATTCCAGAAAATTCTGAAGTGTGGAAAATCTGGTTGTAACGTCATTTTTAGACAATCAGAAGATGGAGGGCTTCAAAATGAAGGTAAAAGTGAGAACTCATCAATCAAGACCAAAAATCGGTGTACCTGAAAATGTAAATTCACGATTTTACCGACCTACGAGTGCTATCAATTGTCCCGCATTAGAAAATTGCGGCGAGATTTCACACACAAACCCAGGTCAAAAATTCAGACAGGATGAATTTTAAATAAGACTATGATAATAAAGAAAAAAATTGCAAGTCGTCTCCAAAGAAATATGTCGGCTAGATTGATGTACGCTTGCCTTTTTAACTTGCTCTTGGTTAAAAGTGGTACGATTCGGCGTGATAAAAATATTCGACTTGTGTCGTATCCACCACACTCAATTTATAGAATTGACCGAATTGGCGACACATTCGACCATATTTGAAAAAATGTCATTATAAGCCAGAAATTTAAGCATGATTTAGTCAATGATCTTTGGTTTAAAGACTATACAACATGAACTTGTCCACCGGAATTCACAGATTAAGTGCAATTTTACATTTTTGTTAACAATAGCTTAGTGATTACATGTCTTATATTTAACATAACAAACTAACCATCTACTAGAATATGGTTTGTGTGTAAATGTAATGATTGTTTTCGTTATCGATCTAATTGTAGTTCAAAGCCGTGAGTGACCAGGTACTTTCGATAAAAATGTAGATTTGTACTTTTGCAGAGACAAAAATGTACTATAAAGCGTGCCGAGTTACCTGTAAATGCAATTAAACTTTATTCCTTAGAAAGTACTTTAAATTTACCTATATCACCACGTTTTTAGCAAAAAAATTTTTATTCACAAATTTCGAAATGTCTATCGAATCACAAGAAATTTTCTGCTGAGTTCATTCTTTTTCACCTGATATTTGATGATTATTTCAAATTATTGATAAAACTTCCTACATTGTGAGTTTTACGTAGTAATAATACCAGTTTCCGGAAATGAAATTCCCTACCATTTTAGCGATAGAAGTGATCAAAATGATTTAGGCATGACTAAAATTGATCGAACTAACACATATAATCAATTAAAATTTAATTCAATAAATTAAGACAGTTCAGGAAACGCCAAAGAGGAATTTTAACTCATGGACGCGCCATTCGTGATTACTCCTGGCTTCTAGTAAATTGGAGTCATGCTCAAGCACAATCCAGTAATATAGTTTGCAATATGTGTATGTGGTAGCACAAATCGGTGTGAGGTATTCTTTTACAACGATAAATATAACAGAAAAGGTCAAATTTCAATTGAAAATATAATATCAAATAGAAGACACCATGCAGCGCTAGTGTTCGTACAAAATATGTCAAACGGCAAAGTCTATCAACATGTCTTATTGCAGAATTTGATTCAAGTCTTGGCAAGTAAATGATATCTCACCTAAATAATAATTAAAATAATTCAAATTACTATCAGAGTAACCGTCCTACTCTCATCATCATCATCATCAACAACAACAACAACACCAACGTACATATATCAGCATTAAAAAGCTGATGCTTCAATGTCGCATATTCATGAAACAATTATAGAACAAAGCTCTGTAAAGTAAAAGAATAATTATTTGAATAGATCTAGTCTAGAAAACATCCTACAAAACAACACAAACACGAACCGACCCAAACTGCTACTAATTACATAAAATAGAATAAACTGAGGCCTAGATATTCAGCACGGTGGGAATCCGAGAAGACTGCCAATAAAACACAATTAACCACGCCTTTTAGCTGAAACATATTTGTTGTTAGATTTACAAATATTGACGCTCATTCTCTCTGGGATTGGGAGAGTAGAGTGCGCTAGACAAATAAACTAAAAGGTAAAGCTACATCGATAACAAAGCTTCTCTGAAGTTTGTGCCATATAGCTTCGTAACAAGACCATATCTCGCAATTAACTCTGACAACAAGAAATATTATAATAAAGACGATTTTACTGGAAATCTGCAACATTGTCGCCAATGAGCACGATTCGATGCCATTTCACAACGGGTTTCGCACTATCATTGAAACCAGTAACTTTGCTAAGTCCATGGGTTAAGATTGCATCACGTATCTCGAACTCTCACGATAATTGGAATAAACATAAATTGTCTCCAGATTCGAAAGTGTCTATCCTTTCAAAATTTCTATTCCATAAAAAATTTAATCTGAGCTTTTAGATAGTACTTAAGTTGATGTCTTATAGCTTCATTTGACGTCCAGTTTCGAAAATCTACACAGACTTATCAGAGAACCTACAGCAAATTCTATGGCACCCTACAAAGCCTCGTACATTAACTATGCATTGCGGATCATATCTTTGTTTATGGAATGTTCAAATTTTTGTAATGGAAACCAGCTATTTTCTATTTGATAAAATTATTGTTTTTATAGAGAATACTTCCCGTTTGAGGCTAAAACTTAATCACTTTTCCAAAAAAGTTGAATGTAGATGCTTCATTCAATTTTATCGATAACAGTATTATATTTATGGTAGCGTATACGAGCCTCATGAAAAGTGAAGGTGCTTATTGCTATCGGAATTTAATGTGCGACGTTAAGTGGACTCCTTGTTGACTGTAATTTCTATGATGTCCCAGAGAAAAGGTTTTAAATTTACAGGCATGTGGTCCTAGGTTGGCCTAAAGTCTACTATGCGTGAAAATGAATTCCGTTTAAGTACCTTATTTAGTAGCGAGAATGCGTTGAGTTGACAAACAATAGGCCTATGCACATTAAGACAACAATTCACCATTTACTGTCATATCACACACGATACCTAATAAATTATTACACCTAGTACAGTATATCTTAATGTGCTGCACGAAGAATACTAGGAGTTTGTGATGAATGGGTCAAACGGAAATTTAATTTAAAATAATTAAATTACCATCCCAAGAAATAAAGGCCCTTTTAATCCAGCGACCAATACAGAGTCTAGCTTAAGTGACAACCTGATGTCAAGTAAGTGCATGAAAGCAAGAATTCTTGAGATTAAGTAGATCATATCACGGCTCCATATCTTTCTGATTATCACTCGAGATATGAGCATAATTCATCATGATACACAGCAACAGAACCAAATTGAACCTGAAACAATTATAGCTCGCCTATCGATTAAGAAATGAACTCGCTTTGTATCTTACAACGATTTCCACCTAAATCTGGAATAATAACAGTTAAACAAATAACATAAGCAAAAATATAAACGCAAACAACTACCGATATTGCAAAGTTTTGGTAACTTAGTATCGCCTAACAATAAAAAACAAAGTACAAAACATATTACTGTTTGACGCGTCAAACATCTGAAAAAGGCTATTTATCAATTGTATAAATATATCGTTAAATTTCAAGAAGCTATCAGAAAGAATATATTGAGGCTTACCCTTGGCTGGACCTGAGTAGTGTCTTTGATTGCGATCCAACTGCAGTGGCGTATCATTAAAGCGAATACGCAAACAATCATTAGATAGAGGCCAATGACAAACTTGCAAAGGTTCACTTTCTAGATGGGCACATACAACAATGTCTAGGTCACATCTGGCAACAATAGTTGATAGATGGTTTGGTGTTATATCAAAATCAAACCGTCTAGTAAATTGACCACCTGGAATTGTCACAGCTGTCGTTGTAGCAGTTGTGGTGGCAGAGTTAGCCGTCCCATTACAAGCGGTGCTAGACATATTTGGCGCCGATGTGCTCGAGGACACAGTTGATCTTGATGGTGGAAGGGGTTGACCAATCAAGTCGTCGATAGTAAATTGAACTGGTCCCCAGACCATTCCATTGGTTATAGGACAAACCAATCGGTCTGTGTCTGAGACGATAAAGAAAAGTTAAAATGTGCGACGCAAGTTAAAATAGGCTGAAATTCAAATATTAAGACATAAATAGGTTCAAAATTCATGCAAAAGTTTAAAACAAACCAATTGAAACAGCGCACATATACCTTTCCTCTTTCTCAGAATGCAGTGGTCCGCTGCATAAAAATCTAGTGATGCAATAGACAAAAGAAAGGATGCTAATGAAAGAAGTCTTCGAATACGATTAATATAAATAGCAATTTCCTCTGATATGATGGGCTCCATATCAGGAATTTTCAATTAATGAATACGACGTTATTCTCCAGAATATCGTCAAATATGGCCAAACACACATTAACACATGGAATGCGTCCGTTTTATTCACAACAGTCCCAAATTTCTATGTAATAATACATAATAAAGAAAAATACAAGTTATACACGGGCTATAAACGAACAATAAATCAACCATTTTTGATTTGGATAGACGGCTTCGCGAACACCAACTTCTTTTAAATGAACTCCTCACAGATGATTAATAAAATCTGTCCGGAACGTCTGGCTTGGAAGTGACACGGGCCAAAATTTCCTTCAGCATGCAGAAATTTTATTTCACGGCCTCTCCGCTTGTTCTGATTTCGTCACTAAACATCTAACAATGTATTAACTATGTATTAAAATTGCACCAAAGGTTTCGCATGAGATTGGGCGTTTGAATCTTGATAAATCCCACTAGATTTGTACTATTTCTGATGCTATAACTGAGGCACACCGGTCGTCGAGTGAAAATTGCTATTGAGATATAATTTACATCGTATATTATCAGTACTAATACTCAGAGCAGAAGCAGTAGTTCTATTTATTTTTTTGTTGTAAACGTCATATATAAATTTAAAAAGTCAAGTATAATGGTAACAATTGATAGTACATTGGATAGCTAGTAGAAAATAAACAAAGCATGAGATAGCAAGAATAATTCATTGACTACACTGGTATCAGCAGTTGGAATAATTGATAAAGACGGAATTTAAACCCAGTGCATTTGGTTCAATCCCCTACGACACTGAAGCAACGCATTTCACGAAATTTGTCGTGTCTTTAATTCAGGTGATTCTGTTCATTATTACTTTCGACCGCCAGTTAAAAATTTCCATCGATTATTTGTCATTATAAGACAGAATCCATTCCACCTGGGAGAGTTATATTTAAATAAAGATAGACGAGGAATACAAACTTCCACTTAGAATCAGTGGAATTTGATCTCGAAAATCATCTCATTCACCACCGAAGCGGCGCATTGCACAACAGTCAGTTATATATCACCCTAATTTTTGGTCGGTCTTCCTTTCAGTAGGAAAATGTAGTCTATCGATTAAAACATGAAGTTCCAATTAGCCATCTCCGAATTATCATTATAAGACAGACATCACACCACCTGCAGAAATTTTATGATAGGATTTGACAAAATATATGCTGTCGGTATAAACGAAAAATTGCATAAGATAGAAAATTCAATTTATC